>QXTE01000729.1:44460-94585 GCA_003942145.1 Platysternon megacephalum
CTGTATATCCCTCATGCACAAGCGCCAGGGCTGGGGGAGCTGGGGGGGGGGCCTTTGTTAGAGGAACAGGCCGCTCGTATATCTCTTGTTGTTCTTGACAAACTGTAACCTAACTGCAGGTATACTACGGGGGTATACTACTGTTATTTTCAACTGGCATTTTATTTTACAACACGGCCTGTTTTGTTCCCAAAACACGCTCTAACTTTTAGTGTTTTTTCTTAGCAAGATTTTGTCATTTGCTGAACGAAGAAGACGTTCAACATTTCGCATTAAACATTTATCTGTCAGTTTGATGATTTCATCTAAAATGCCATTTGGGTCCTCAGCCTCTGTCACTTTGTCCATCAATTCTGCCCCTAGAGCTAAATGTTCCTGGATTAAACACAGACACTGCAGCGCATATACCAACATGATAGTGATATTTAACACTCTCCAGACACAAACTGCCGCTAATTTCTTTAATTTTACAGTTCACATCATCTAAAGACCAGTACACACAGTCGTGATGACTCTGACCGGGGGCATCTATGGCGCACCCAGGACAATCCTCATTTTGTTTCTCTATCAGGCAGTTCTTCATGATTCTGTGCACAGCCGCTCGCACACTTGCACGATCAGGGTTTTACGGTTATGAACTCACACAGGCTTAATACCGAATTTCTCCCTCAACTTGAGAAAGTATAGGTCTATAGAATAAGCATCCCCCTCTGATTCAGCATTATGTTGAGCATCTGGTTTTGGGTCTAGGCAAAAAGAGATTGGGCCCTTTGAAGCTGTCGGTGTCCAGAGCCTCCAAGTCCTCTGAAGAACCATCGCTCAGCTGCTGAAAAATTTACAGTAAGAAATATGTGTAAGGCATCTTTGTACTTTTTCATAACATGATTTTAAAACCTTTTACACCATGTATTAAGAGATCCCTTCTGCATGAAGCTTTCAAAAACAACAGACAACAACAAATGAAATATGTCTCTGTGGAGGCTTGATCCAAAAGGTTCTAGCCAATTGAGCATTAGTGACTGAGTCCCTGCCAAACCATCCCTTGAACATTCTTACATACAACGTACCTGTGCCTTGTATCCGTACAGCCCTTTGTTTGATTCGTTTGGGTTCTCCTGGCCGGAGTCCAGAGTCTCAAACAAATCATGGCCCAGCAGTCTGGCCTCTTGTTTCTCCACCACGTTGTTTCTCCACCACTTGCTATCCCTGTTTCCCCACTCCCATGACCCATCTCAAACACTGTTTGCCACAATGGTGTGTTTGTTTCTTCAGGTCCCAGAGCAGCAACCGTATAACATCTCTTCATGAGAGGCTTGACTGCCGGTGTTGGCCTGGGCCGTCTAGGTGCAGCCATCTTTAATCATCAGACTGGTTTAAATAGAAAGTCCTCCTTACTTAGGGAGGGAAAGCAATGGCAGCCCTAAACTATTGGCTAAGAGTATCATAGTTTAGAGCTGCCATTGCTTTCCCTCCTTAAGTAAGAACAATTTGAAGCTGCAGCAAAACCCCTGTTAGCAAAAACAGCACTTGTGAGTCAGTGGATTAGAGATAAGAAGGCGGCTTCTTCCCCAAACTTTTCTTTAATAACTTGCCTCTCTTCTTTCAAACTAACCCTTTAAAAACAAAAATCTAAATTTTTTAAAAGTTCTCTCTTTCTATTCTTTAATAACATACCAAACTAGGCCTTTAAAATCATATCTCCTTACTCAACTTAACCAAACAACCTTTCTTTCCTTTTTTCCTCCAAACCTTACCAAAGCTTTCTTTTTTTAATCTTTAAGCTCTCTCACTCTATTCTTTCAACCTTTTTCTCGAAACAATCAAATGTATCAAAGTACAAGCATGCGACATTCCCCCTATTCAAACATAAAAAATAATCAAAATTTTTTTTAAATGTCCAACAGCACCAAATTTCGATGCCAAGGGAAACGGGGATGGAGGGCGGCACATAAGCCCTAAATGGGGCGTGGAAATCTGTCAAAAATACATGGTGATGAATGCTATCGAGCATATACTACTATGGGACACTTGAGAGGGATACTTCCTCTGCCCCTCTGTGTGGCCCTGCCTCTGCGAGTACACATCCTGGCCAGATTTCTGTGGGTGAAATTGCAGTTGTAGTCTCTTGTAGCGATGCGAGACTCACCGGCGCGGCGCCTCCTGCTGGTCATCCAGGGAATCAGCTTTTCCAGCTTTGGAGCACTTTTTGCTGGCCAATGTCTCACTTGTCGCTGGCCCTGTGTCCCTCCTGGACCCTGGTGCCCCTTTCCCTTGGGTGCTTCCCCCTGGCAGTACCCCCACAGATCTGGGTCTCCCCACCCAGGGGACTCCCAACCCTCTATCCCCACCTCGCCTCAGTCTATGGCTACTGCCAGTCTCCAGCTAGCCCCCACTCACTGGGGCCAGACTGCAGTGTACAAGCCACTCATCATTGGCAAGGGGGGCTTAAACCGGCTGCCTTTGCCTACCTTTGGGCTGCCCCTTTGCAACCCTAGTAACTGCTTGGCCTTTGGCAAAGCCGTAGCCTGGGGCCTTTCCAGGTGGGAGCTCCCCAGCTCCCTTTCCCTATTCCCCAGCACTGCTCCACTCAGGCACCTTGCTCAGTTCCCTGGAAGCCAGGCCCTTCTCCTTCTATAGCTAGAGAGAGACTCTCTAACCTACCTCCTGCCTAGCAGTCCCTTTATAGGGCCAGCTGTGGCCTGATTGGGGCGTGGCCACAGCTAAGGCTGCTTCCCCAATCAACGTAGCAATTGGCTCCCTAGAGCAGCCTTTTCCCTGGGCTGCTTTAAGCCCTTTCAGGGGTGGAGCAGGTAACCACCCTGCTACATCCCTTCTTAGAGATCCATCACAGTTTCCAAAAATCTTTCTGAGCAGAGAGCTAGGGTTGGCTGGAGGTGTGTGGGATGGGAGCATTACCTTAACTCTGCATTTCCCAGGGTTCAGAGGGATACATTTGGCCCGTCTCCATGATGAGGCAGAACTGGGCAATCTTAACTCTACATTAAGATCATTTTTTAGGCAGTGAACATATAGCAAAATCAATCTGCCTTTAATTAAAACTTATAATTTCACCAATCTCAGTGTAATGTGAATATTTTTCATACATGGGCTAAAACTGGGGTGGTTGAAATAACAAAGAATCCAGAGGCTTATTCATACCCTGTACTCCCCTCTGTAATAATATGGGATCTGCCAGGAATCGGGACACCAAGTTTTCAACCAGACACATACCTCAAACAGGTAAACTTTAGCTGCTATGACTTCTTCATTATCATCGCCTCAGAGCGCTTCACTTTCCTCCACACCAAACTTGCTCGGGAGATTCACAAGATGGGAAAGAGGTTTTACTACGTGCGCTCCAAAGTGGATGCGAACTTGTGTGAGGCTCAGACCCGCCGGCCCAGCACCTACAATGAGGAGTGGATCCTGCAGGAGATCCGGGAGAACTGCATCAAGCACCTGAAGGAAGCGGGGGAGGCCTCCCCACTGGTTTTCCTGCTCTCCAACTGGAAATTGGACAAATATGATTTCCCACTCTTGCGGGAGACACTGGAGAATGATCTGGATGCTCACAAGAGACACGCTTTCATCCTGTCCCTGCCCAACATCTCAGCAAAAATCCTGGAAAAGAAAAAGGCTGAACTGAAGAAACATATTTGGAAACTGGCCCTTGGGTCATGTGCTATTGCCATCATTCCTGTTCCAGGTCTCTCATTTGCTTGTGATGTAGCCATCTTGATGGTAAACATGAAACGTTACCTCACTGCCTTTGGCTTGGATGATAATTCCCTTACTAGACTTGCTAAGCAGTTTGGCAAGCCCGTTGCAGAACTGAAGTCTGTTATTAAAGCAGTCCCAATGGCCAGCTCAATATCAAAAGAGTGGGTAGTGAGTCTACTGGCCAAGTCTGGATGTGCTGCAGTGATGATAGCTGAAGAGGTTTTAGATTTTGTACCAGTTATTGGTCCTTTGTTATCTGGAGGAGTTTCCTTTGGAACCACCTATTACATGCTGAACAGCTTTCTGAATGATGCTGCCAAAGATGCCCAAAATGTTCTGGCCAAAGCTCTGTCTTAAATAAAAGGTAAAGAGTACAAATATCAGCAACCAAAGATCCACAGCTGCCACACAGAACAACTGTCTCAAAATCTCTGAGAGTGGATAAAAAATCCCAATATAAACAAAAACAAAACAAAAAACAGTGAACAAGAGAGGGAGACAGAAAGAGAGGCCAGATCAGATTGCCTGGGGTTTGAACATAAGAATGGCTATACCGGCTCAGATCAATGGTCCATCTAACCCACTATCCTGTCTTCCGACAGTGGCCAATGCCAGGTGCCCATTGTGGCATTAAGGGACTAAGGTAAAACAAATTCAAATGGAATCTGGTTGTGTGTGAACAAAAACACACAATATATATTTTTTGAATTACAAAGATGACTCTGCCCTCCTGCCAACCCTGTATCCAGCACGTCATCTTTGCACCCTGAGACCAAAAGGAATGGACTCTATAAGAAACTCCTGGATGATTGGAATAACTGGGTCTAAATATCCCTACATTTCTGCAGCCTGGGCAGAGAATTAACCCTCTAATCATCACTTCATTGTAAACTGAGATAGGTTTGGGTGCTGCTAAACCCATTTCAGAGGCTTTATGGTTAAAATATCTCAGCTGAAATGACCATTTCTCTGCAGAGCTGCGATTTGAGTTCTTGGTGCTGATTTTATACCTTTTACTTTTATACCTTTTTCCAAAGGGGGCTGCACATGTGTCTCTGAATTTGGCCCTTTGGATTTACTATATCACAAACTCTATTGCTGTTTGTATCAGATGATCTCTTGATTGATTGACTCACATGAGTGACCGGACTCTATAACACGTGGGTCCTAAAGTGATATGTATCTCTCTGTGTACCACATTCAATACCTAGCATGTCCACATCTCTCCTGGCTTAGTAATCTTTGTGTTAATTGCTTCTGTCTTCAGAATTATTAATCTTACGCAATTAGTTTTATAACTGAATAAACTCGCATTGAATTTGAATTGAATGTCTCTGTGTTGGAAGTGCCTCCTTTACAGGAAAGCTGGGAGTTAGAGGCTTAAACACAGACCCAGCCTGTGGCCAGATATCTCTGCTTCTCCAACACACACATTTGGGTTTAAATACACAATAAGGAGGAATGGGGCTCCACCACACCACTGCAGGCCCTGTGTCCCTGCCAGCCCACAGTGCCCCTTCTCTTGGGTACTGCCCCATGCAGTGCCCCCACACTCAGGAGCGCCGCCAGCTTTTCCGGCGCCCTAGGCGGTGGAAGGTCCCACCCCCGAAATCCCGCCCCCAACAGCGGCGGCGGAAGGTCCCGCCCCAAAAATTACACCGACGACCGGGGCGCCGGCGCCCCCCAAATGTCCTCCCCTCCCTAGGGTTTCATAAAATCGAATTCCGTAAATTCGGACTAATCCTGTAGTGTAGACGTACCCTTACACTACCAATCCTTGTGACAAGCCTGGGACAGCTGTAGTGGGGGATGCCAGGTGCTGGGATACCAGCCCCCAGCGTTCAGAAATTGCAAGTCAAATGCAAAACATCATGGGTTTTTTTCCCCCAGACACCACAGGTTTGGCCCCAAAATCATGAGATATTTTTGGAAAGGTGGTACTGTGATCAGAGAGTTGTGTTCAGTATTTTGACTTGTTTATATTAATTGTGGAAAAAAGTGACGCTGCCTCCATGGCTGACTCTGCCCGTCAACTAATGATGCTGCCTCCATGGGTGACTCTGCCCGGCAACTAATGACGATATCTCTGTCCCTCTCCCGCAGCCAATGGGAGCTGCGGGGCATAGCGTCACAGCAGACATTACCGGCAGCGTGTCTGCCTGCGTCTCTCCTCTGCGGGCCACAGTGGGGAGGTTCTCGGGCCACAGATGCCCGTGGGCCGGGACTTTAAGACCCCTGAATTAAACTTTCATCATAGAGTCCACTCTGTCTACATGGTAAAGTAGGGGTTGGGGAGCCTAGGGGGACTGTCTGTGGCTCCCTGGGAAAACTAATGTAGTGATCCAGGAGTGCACATTTGTTACTGGTTGGGTGAAATCTAATTATAGAACATATCACCAGTTTGGGTGTGTCTGCCCTGTTTTCTGACAGTCTGACCTGAGACTGGCACTCACACACAGCTGTGACCCAAGGCACCATGACACAGGACTCCTGGGTTCTATAGCCAGGGGAGAGAGGTCTAATGGCCAGGGGACTGGGAATCAAGACTCCTGGGTTCTATCCCCAGCTCTGGGAGAGGAGTGGGTCTTGTGGTTGGGGGAGGGAATGGGGAGCCAGGACTCTACCACAGAGCGTTGTGTCCTCTCTTTTTCCTCCTCTCCTCTCCCCTGTTAATCTTAAATGCTGATGAGTAAAGGTTATTCTTGATACATGTCATCTGTAAGCTCTGGTTCGCTATCTACCGGTGTCTTACCAGCCTTACAAAGAGGCAGGAACATTTAAAGAATCTTCACAATTCTAATATCTGTCTTCCCCTGCTTCCATTCTCCCTTTCTGTCAATATTAGCTGGCGTATTTCTCCTTTTCCCCAGACAGATGGAGTTACCAAAAGGTGCTGTGGCTGGTCGATCACAGGAGTTGGATTTTAAGCTCCCCGCTATGGATCTAGAAGAGCTACAGGCCGCCATCGACAGAGGAAACCTTTCAGCAGCAGCTTCCAAAGTGCAGGAATCCCTGGAGCTATCGAAAAAGGCCAGGCTCGACATCGCCATCATGGGGGAATCGGGTGCTGGGAAATCGTCCTTCGTCAGTGCCAGGCTGGGTTTCGAAGAGGATCAATACACAGCTAAGGTTTGCGTCTTTGAAATCACAATGGAGCCAACTGGTGATGTTCTGCCTCTGTCTCTCCCCAAGAGGGGAAATCATGGTGCATCATGGGAAATGTAGTATCTCTAAATTATAATCTTCCACAAACATCTCTCTACAGCCCCAATTGAGGGCCCCACTGTACCAGGCGCTGCTAGGGTGACCAGTCAGCAAATGTGAAAAATCGGGACAGAGGGTGGGGGGTAATAGGAGCCTATATAAGAAAAAGACCCCAAAATTGGGACTGTCCCTATAAAATCGGGACATCTGATCACCCTAGGCGCTGCCCAGACCTTGAACAAGATTAGGGCCCCTGTTGCACCGGGTGATGCACAGACACAGAGGGAGAAACAGTTTCTGCCCCAACGAGGTTGCAGTCTAAGTAGACAAAGGAGTATTCTCTCTGTGTTGTAGGCAGGGGAAACTAAGGCACAGAGATGACTAGGTGCGATGAAGGTCCCACAGGCAGGCTGTGGTAGACAAGGTCTCCTGAGTGACACTCCAACACTCTGACTGCAACTCCATCCTCCCCGGTGCCACTGAACGTACTTTTTCTCTGCCACCTGGGTAAGCATCCTCAGCCACACCTGGGAAAGGAAGGAAAACATGGGACTGTAGAGATATGTTTGTGGAAGATTATAATGTAGAGATACTCCCTCATAAGGGACAGTATTATTAATATAAGAATTTAGAGATGCGTCCTGTAAGCTGGGTTGAGTAGCCGTGTGCACAGCAGCTCACCACATAGGCTCTCTAGTTTGCTTTATTAAAAGTTGTATTCCTTTCTCATTCACTGGCTTGTTGTTTAATAAACCTCAAGGTCATGACATGGTTTCCGACAGGCCGAATGAGAAGGAGACTGTGAAGTCAACTCCTGTGTTTGCAACTGAAAGTAAAGGCAAGTGGAGCATGTTAGCAGCAAACAAAGAACACAGATTTATGTGTGTATTTTATGAGCTCAAGAGGAGCTTGACTCATTAAGAAGGGGGGGAAAAGCCCAAAAGGGATGTGTTGCAACCTCCATCCAAGGTTGCAGAGAACTGGAAAATATTCTGACACAGATTTGAATTGTGTTTGGCAGCCACAGGGGCAGAGAGGAGCAAAATGATAAAGTGAAATCATCAGTCTTTTTGAATGTTGTTGGTGAGTTGACAGAGTCCCTGGTCAGATACAGAATCATTTGTGGCCGTAAAGACAAGGCGTTAAGAGACCGCCTGCTCTGGGAAGGAAATTTAACTTTAGAGAAAGCTCTCCAGATCTGCAGGGCAGCAGGAAGTGTGAAAGCACCAGCCAAAGAGCTGAATTCACCAGAAGGGGTTATCCATGGACTGGGGTTATCCATGGACTAAGTACAAAATAGAGCCAGAATAGGTCAAATCCCAAAGTGGAACCACTCGCTCTGAAAACCACTGCTGGGGAGGAGGCTGAGTAAAGAGTTATGTGTAGGGTTACCATATTTCAAGTTCCCAAATAGAGGACACTGCATGGGTGGGGTACAGTTTCAGGGTGCTGGAGGGTTTTTTGGGAGGTGCTGCAAGAGTGTATGTGTCCTGGGAGGGGGTATTTCGGTACCTGGGGGGTACAGGGAGTGGGTACCTGGGGGGTGCTAGAGAGGATACCTGCAGCTTCACTCTCGAGGTCGCTTCCTGTCACGGTGGTGGACGCAGGCCCGGGAGGAAGCACCCGCCCATCAGTCTGCACCTCCCTCTGGGCCTCTCCTCCTGCCCAGGGCGTGGAGCCGGGGCCTGGCCTGTCACCCCTCCCGGCCGGGCTCTGAGGCCCTGCGCTGGGGCAGGCGGCCCGGTGAGAGGCGCTTGGCAGCTCCGCTTACCTGGCTGGCTGAGCCGGGCTGGGCAGGGTCCGGCAGCTGGGGATTAAAGGGAGGGACCAATCGGGGCGCCGAGGTGGATCTTTCTGAGCCACAAAGAGCCAGGAAAAATCCTGGACCTGGACATTTCTTTGTATTTCAAAAAGGTGCCTGGACGGACATCTGAGGACCACAATGTGAGTCATGTCACCCTACCCCTCAGGAGCCCTTGCCTTGCCCCCCCATTGTCCCTCAATATCCCTCCTCAGGAGCCCCTGCCATCCCTTCTCATTGTCCTTCAGTATCCCGCCACAGCATCCCCTGTGGCTCCCCAGCTGACCCTCAACATCCCGCTCAGGAGCCCTTGCCTTGCCCCCCCATTCATAGAATCCTAGAATCATCGAACTTAAGGTCAGAAGGGACCATTATGATCATCTAGTCTGACCTCCCGCATGGTGCAGGCCACAAAAGCCGACCCACCCACTCCTGAAATAACTCTCACCCCTTGACTCAGCTGTTGAAGTCCCCAAATCATGATTTGACGACTTCAAGCAGCAGATAATCCTCCAGCAAGCGACCCCTGCCCCATGCTGCGGAGGAAGGTGAAAAACCTCCAGGGCCTCTGCCAATCTACCCTGGAGGAAAATTCCTTCCCGACCCCAAATATGGCGATCAGCTGAACCCCGAGCATGCGGGCAAGATTCTCCATCCAGACACTTAGGAAAAAGACTTTCAATATCCCAACATTTACCATCTGTACTAACTACCAGCGGTGGCACATTATTGACCTATTGAATAAATCAAGTTATCCTATCAAACCATTCCCTCCATAAACTTATCAAGCTTAGTCTTAAAGCCGGAGAGGTCGTTCGCCCCCACTATTTCCCTCGGCAGGCCGTTCCAGTATTTCACTCCTCTGACGGTTAGANCAGCCACTTCCCCATGGCCCCTCAATATCCCCTCTCAGGAGCCACAGACACCCCCCTCATGGTCCCTCAATATCCCCCCTAGGGGGCACCTACTGATGCCCCGATGGTCAATCCGTATCCCCCCTCAAGAATCTCTGCTCCCCCTTCATGGTCCTTCAATAACCCCCGCCCACCCCCAATGGTCCCTCAATAACCTCACAGTCCCTCGCCCTCCCCCTTGTGGTCCCTAAATATCCCACTCAAGAGCCCCAATGGCCCCCCCCCCCGCAGCCCCTCAATATTCACCCTCGAGGTCCCTTGCCCTCCCCCTTGTGGTCCCTCAACATCCCCCCTCAGGATCCCCAGCCACGCCCACATGATCCCTGAATACCCCCCTCACGATGGCTGTCACCCCACATGGCCCCTCAATATCCCCCCTCAGGAGCCAGAGCCACCTCCCTCATGGTCCCTCAATATCTAGGGTTGTCAAATTACTGACCTAACAAAACCGAACACACTTGCCCTGCCCCTTCTCCAAGGCCCCACCCCACTCACTCCATCCCACCCCCCCCATCGCTTGCTCTGCCCCCCCCCCCCCCCTCCCTCCATCCCCCCCCCCCCATCGCTTGCTCTGCCCCCCCCCCCCTCGTTCATTTTCACAAGGCTGGGGAGGTCTGGGGAGGGTCCCTTTTCGACTGGGTGTTTGGTTGAAAACTGGACACCTGGCAATATCCACCCTATGAGGCCCCTCCTGATGATCCTGATGGTCAATCGGTACCCCCTCCGCAAGAATCCCCGGTCCCCTTTTATGGTCCCACAATAACCCCTGCCCTCCCCCAACGGTCCCTCAATAACCCCCTCACAGTCCCTCGCCCTCCCCTTTGTGGTCCCTAAATATCCCCCTCAAGAGCCCCCATCACCCCCCACAGCCCCTCAATATTCCCCCCTCAGGAGCCCCTTCCATCCCCTCTCATTGTCTCTCAGTATCCCCCCTCGGCATCCCTGTGGCTCTCCAACTGCCCCTCAACACCCCCCTTCAGGATCCCCAGCCACTCCCCCCATGATCCCTCTATATCCCCCCTCAGGAGCCCCAGCCACCCCCCCCCCATGGTCCCTCTATATCCCCCCTTCAGGAGCCCCCATCTGCCCCCACACACATGGTCCCTCTATATCCCCCCTTCACAGTCACTCGCCCTCCCCTTTGTGATCCCTCAATATCCCCCTGAGGGGCCCCTGCCACCCACCCTTACAGTCCCTCACTATCCCTCCTCAGGAGCCCCTGCCATCTCCCCCATGGCCCCACAATAACCTGTAAGAACATAAGAACGGCCAGACTGGGCCAGACCAAAGGTCCATCTAGCCCAGTATCCTGTCTACTGACAGTGGCCAGTGCCAGGTGCCCCCGAGGGAATGAACAGAACAGGGAATCATCAAGTGATCCATCCCCTGTCGCCCATTCCCAGCTTCTGGCAAACAGAGCTAGGGACACCATCCCTGCCCAGCCTGGCTAATACCCATTGATGGACCTATCCTCCAAGAACTTATCCAGTTCTTTTCTGAACCCTGTTATAGTCTTGGCCTTCACAACATCCCATGGCAAAGAGTTCCCCAGGTTGACTGTGTGTTGTGTGAAGAAATACTTCCTTTTGTTTGTTTTAAACCTGCTGCCTATTAATGTCAATTGGTGACCCCTAGTTCTTGTGTTATGAGAAGGAGTAAGTAACACTTCCTTATTTACTTTCTCCACATCAGTCATGATTTTATAGACCTCAATCATATCCCCCCTTAGCTGTCTCTTTTCCAAGCTGAACAGTCCCAGTCTTATTAATCTCTCCTCATATGGAAGCTGTTCCATGCCCCTAATCATTTTTGTTGCCCTTTTCTGAACCTTTTCCAATTCCAATATATCTTTTTTGAGATGGGGTGACCACATCCGCACCCAGTATTCAAGATGTGGGCATCCCATGGATTTATATAGAGGCAACATGATATTTTCTGCCTTATTCGCTATCCCTTTCTTTATGATTCCCAACATTCTGTTTACTTTTTTGACTGCCGCTGCATGTTGAGTGGATGTTTTCAGAGAACTGTCCACAGTGACTCCAAGATCTTTCTTGAGTGGTAACAGCTAATTTAGACCCCATCATTTTATATGTATAGTTGGGATTTATGCTTTCCAATGTGCATTCTGAAAACTTACCATTTATACCTACCCTTTGTTTCCTATCTTTTAATCAGTTACCAATCCATGAGAGGACCTTCCCTCCTATCCCATGGCAGCTTACTTTGCTTTTGGTGAGGGACCTTGTCAAAGGCTTTCTGAAAATCTAAGTACACTATATCCACTGGATCCCCTTTGTCCACATGCTTGTTGACCCCCGCAAAGAATTCTAGTAGATTGGTGAGGCATGATTTACCTCTACAAAAGCCAAGTTGACTCTTCCCCAACAAATTAAGTTCAACTATATGTCTGACAATCCCCCTTCAGGAGCCCCCGCTGTCCTCCTCACAGTCCCTCAATATCCTTCCTTAGGAGCTGCCACTGCTGCCCTTCATGCTTCCTAACGTTTCTCTCTTAGGAGCCCCCACCATCCCCCCTCATGGTCCCTCAATATCCCTCCTCAAATGTTCCTGCCACCTCCCTCATTGTACCTCAATATTCCCCTTCAGGAGCCCCCACTACCCCGCTGCAGTCCCTCAGTATCACTTCTCAGGAACCCCTGTCCCCCACCCCCCGGCTGCCCTCAAGGTCCCTCAATACCCACCTGACGATCCCTTGCCCTCCCCTTGCAGTCCCTCCCTCTCATGGTTCTTTTATATCCTCCCTATGGATCTCCCAATATTCCCTCTATTTCCCCATGTCTCATCCTGGTATCTTCCTCAGGTCACCCCATAATCACCCTTGTTGCACTTCCAACAGTCCAAAGGGTTTGGGGGCAGGAGGCTGTGAGGCGGGGCAGTTTCCCCACAGTTCTTTGTGTCACCCCATTTGTTCCCGCCTTTTCCAGCTTTCCTTAGTAAGGTCCCCTGGTACGGCCCTATGGTCTCCAGCCCGGCAGGGCCACAATCGGGATAGACCCCTAATGGACACAGGCCCTAAGTCCCTGGCTCTGGCCCCCTCCATCCCATTTTCCTCCTCTCCCACAGATCTGCCCCCTCCGTGTTCTCCAGGCTCTTTTGGTCCCTGCTGGGCTCCTTCCCTTCTCGGGACATCCCGCTCCATCCTTGGGACTCTCTCTTCCTCGCCCTCTCCCAATATCCTGCCCTAGACTCTCCCCCCAGCTCTCTCTTTCCACCCAGGATCTCCCTCTTTCTCTGCCTCCCCCTCTTAAATCTACCTCCCTACCCTCCTTCCGGTGTCCCTTCCCGCTGTAAGCAGGGTCGGAATGATTGCTTCCATGACAGCTAGCTGGCAGCGGGAGAGACTTTGGGTGTGTTTATGTAAATACAGTTTGCTCTTGCTCTGCTTACATATTCAGCAGATTGAAGGTGTCAAAGTGATCAGCTTCGGCTGGTTCCGCCCCTTCTGCTCCCCACCTGGGCCCAACTGCCAAGACAGAGCCCTTCTCCCTTCTCAACAGGCCAAGCAGAAATCTGGGGGGGGACGGGACACTGGACCCGCATGCATCCCTATGCCTCTCCTATGTGACCTGGCAACCATAAATTGGGCCCCTTCTGAGTGTGGGCCCGGTGTGATGTTGCCATAGTAAACTTGGTCCTGAGTGTAGATGTTCGGCCTGGAGCCTCGGCTTGGAGACCCTCCTGTTGTCAGTTGGTGTGCGTGTGTGTGTGTGTGTGGTCCCAGCGGTTACACCGGCCTCAGTAGAACTTCCCAGAAAGAGCACAGACTCCGTTCAGTAGTGAAGGCTGTTGGCCGGGTATATTGTCAATGAAGCAGGGTCCTAGTGCCCCATAGACTCTACAGCTACACTAGCACACGTATGCCCATCACAATGGACTCAGCTCAGTCAGCAGATAGACTTTCTGCTGCCCCCTAGGCCGGACAAAGGGGCCCTGTGACAGTGTACCCTATAAAGGGGCTCATAAATGTATGTATAATATAACTGGAATAGGGTTTTGCTACATAGGCCATGTAACACATCTATGTAAAGGTTGTGATCTACTGGTTATGTTCACCCTAGTTGTATGCAGGCACCATTTGTGTGTTCAAAGTTATGAACATTGGCTGTATGATTGCTTGATTTCTAAGGGGCCTCAGTTAGAACATTTGATGACTTCTTGGGAAAGGAATGTGCAAATTAGGTGTTCAGTCAGGGGGCACTTAACAGACAAAAGAGCTTGGAAGACTCCAATCCACATTAGAAGTCTACCTGAGGACGTTCAAGGCAGCATGTGGGTAATGGCTGCTACCTGCAGTCCTGAGTCATGCATGGGCATGTGACCTGCCCATGTGATTCCGAATCTCCATTCTGTGACTGGATTCTACAGAGGGAGAGGAGGGGGTCTCCACCCACAAGAGACAGTCTATTTAAACCCGTGGGAGACCCCTCCATTTTGTCTTCAGCTGGCTAAAGAAGGAGCCTCTCCACCCCCCCAAGGTACTTGAAGGAAATTGGAACCAAAGACAGTAACTACAGGGGGTGTGAGTGATTGCTGGACCCAGGCTAAAAGAAGATTAGCCTGTAAAAGGGAACATTTTGGAACTGGTGAGGATCTTATCTGTATTTAGTGCAATTAGACATAGATTTGCGTATTTTATTTTATTTTGCTTGGTAACTTCTTTTGTTCTGTCTGTTACTACTTGAAATCACTTAAATCCTACTATCTGTATTTAATAAAATCACTTTCTACTTATTAATTAACTCAGAGTATGTATTAATACCTGGGGGAGCAAACAGCTGTGCATATCTCTCTATCAGTGTTATAGAGGGCGAACAATTTATGAGTTTACCCTGTATAAAGCTTATACAGGGTAAAACGGATTTATTTGGGTTTAGACCCCATTGGGAATTGGGCATCTGAGTGCTAAGGGCAAGCAGACTTCTGTGAGCTGTTCTCAGGTAAACCTGCAGCTGGTTATTCAGACTCTGGGTCTGTGTCTGGAGCAGATGGGTGTGTCTGGCTTCAGCAAGACAGAGTGCTGAAACCACTGGGCTGGCAGGGAGAATAGAAACAGAAGTAGCCTTTGCACATCAGCTGGCAGCTCCCAAGTGGGTTTCTGTGAACCAACCCGTCACAGTCCTATGATTTCAATTTTATACCTTGATACAAACCATACCGCGTTACAGTCCCGATGTGATTAGTTACCTACACCTTGTACCTGTTAGTTTGAACAAAACATCTCCATCCATCATTCTGCCCTCCTGTCCTTGTCTTACTTGAGGTTGCATGTTCTGTCACACCCCAATGGCCCTCTCCCTCAGGGGGTCCCCTGGGCAGGCAGATCAGCATTATATGTTGCTAACGCTGTTGCAAGCATCACAAGGCATTTTGGGAAGGGTTAAAGGCATGAGTGTGGAATGGAAGATTCCTTTGCAGGTTGCGAGAGGCCAAAGGGGGAGGGAGGAAGAGAGCAGAGAACGGGTTAACTCGACACTTCAGCGAGCTCAGTCTGAAGATAAGACACTGGCCCCAGTCCAAGGTCACGGCGCTTGACAAGCAGTCTGCAGCTGCGTTCACATCTTACCCAACCCCAGTCAGCCATGAGAAAAGGAGAACTAAGCTGAGCAGGACTGCACAGATTGCAAAAACGAGCAAGATGGCGAAGGCCAGCAGGGGTGGGGAAAACAAAGTCTCGTGTCCCTGGAGCTGGTGTGTTTTGGGAAGCTGAGGAGGCCACAGAGAGCCGGTTTGGACTGGTACAAAGAGCATCAGGAACAGAGGTCCCTGAACGAGACACCCTCAAAGAACCCAGGACATAAAAACCCTCCTGAGAGCCAAAGCAAGTCAGAGATCAACAGCAGGCCCTGGACGGCTTGTGCACAAGACAGAACTCTCGTCCAACCTCCCCCCCTTTCTTCTGGCCTTACACCCAGGCTTGGCCAGCCTCGGGTCGTGCGTGTGTGAGTATGAAAGTGGGTTAGGGCTGGGGCACTAACACTTTCTTTCTTTCTTTCTTTCTTTCTTTCTTTCTTTCTTTCTTTCTTTCTTTCTTTCTTTCTTTCTTTCAGTGACGTGGGGGTGTTCCCAGCATGCACCGCTGTTATTTTATTATTTTATTAATAAAACTTTAAAACTTAGACACTTGGTGTGCTCTGTCATCTCCTCCCCTAATGATCCTGTGGCCTCAGCCTGATCACCTGACCTGACCCCTCAGGCAGATTGGTAACAGAAATCTGCCACAGTTCCTTCTGACTCCCAAGACTGTGTTTATGCTGTATCTCTATGTTGGGGTATACCTGTACTAGCCTTCTGGAATGTGTTTACATGAATACCCAGTACCCGGTACTTCTTAGGAGTGCCTGTGTTTTTGCAACACTAGCTGTGTTTCTGCCAAGTTCATATACCAGAACTTGTAAGCAAGCATTTGCTTTCTAGCAGGGCCTGACTTTTGCTCATAGCTCTTGCTGACTTTGCTTCAAACCTCAGGCCTTGCACCAAGCCCAGTGCTCCAGGCTCTCTTTCTATTACACCTCCTAACCTTGCCAGGTTTCAGAGCCCACGTGGGAACGTCGATGCTGCTATTTTTATCCCCACAGTCCAAACCCCTGGAGCCCAAGTCAATTGACATTCGGTGCCGCGGGACTTTTATTGCACTGCAGACATAGCCTGTATGCTCTGGTCTGCACTGACACAGACATAGCATTGGTCAAGGATGTAAAACCCCCCACCCCGGCCGATGTAGCTCTGCTGACAAAACCCCCAGCAAAGACAGAGCCATGCCAACAGACAAAGGCTTCCACGGACACAGCTAATATCATCTAGGGAGATGCTAGTGTGGGTCTGTGTTGCAGATATCACTGAAGTAAATGTGTCAAGTATCCGAGGGGGAGCCGTGTTAGTCTGGATCTGTAAAAAGCAACAGAAAATCCTGTGGCACCTTTAAGACTAACAGACGTATTGGAGCATAAGCTTTCGTGCGTGCGTCTGACGAAGTGGGTATTCCCCCACGAAAGCTTATGCTCCAATACGTCTGTTAGTCTTAAAGGTGCCCCAGGATTCTCTGAAGTAAATGTGTTATTTTATGTGGTGCGTTGTCTCCCAAAGACTTGTGTTTTCTTGTTCAGTGGCGCACACTGCAGCTCCCCTTGCTGCATTCGGGGCAGGTGCACTGACAGGTGCAGGGATTCTTTGCAGCAATTGGCCCCAGCTCTCACAGCATCGATTCAGCTTTCACCCTGAGTATCGGTGACAGCGTTGCTTCCCCAGATGGGCAATGGGTGCCAGACACCAGCGAGGCTGTGTACAAAGGGGAGTGGGGTTTTAGTGGCTAGAGCAGGGAGGATGGGAGCCATGGCTCCCCATCAAAGCACAGCGCTCTCTTAAGAGCAATTAAGCCTCTTTGCTGTAGAACAGCTGCAAACAATGGAGGCCTCTGACCACGAGAGTAGGTCGTGTGGCAGGTCAGAGCTGACTGTGGACTGTGCAGTGTGAACACAGGGGCTAGGAAATTGGTAGTGATCTTGACTGCCTCCCTGAAACTGGCAGTAGCTGCCGGGATGGGTTGAGCAAGGGTGGTGCAGGAACCTGACATGAATGTGTCACTGTTTGCTTTGTGTTCCAGTTTTGAATTCCAGCACCGATCTGCACACACCTCGTTCGCTGGGGCAGGCGCAGCCGGGCTGAAGGAAGGACGGAGTCGCTGGAGCAGGGGAGCTGAGCTGTCGCTGTGAGGTGAGGAGAGGGGTGGACGTACCCTGAGAGATCCAGCGCTGAGCTCGGTAGCCTGTGGCAGTAGCAGTGCACAGAATTGCCATAGGGATTGTCAGAAGTCTGGTGGCATAAGGATCGGGGTTTCCAGGGCTCACTGAGGGATAAGCGAAAATAGTAGAATTAAGGTTGCATTGTGGAGCTGGGTGTATTTTTAATTTGGCATGTTCCTCTTGTCAGAGGTTTACATTTAGCCACTCTCCATGTTCTGGAAGGACACCTTCAAGCCACCTTATTGCTGCACCTACAAAATTTTGGGGCAGTCCATTTCCTTGGCCTTTTTTGAAAGATCATTTTCCAGCACCCCATGGCCCACAGCTCGGCTGTCCCCCGCCTTGCTCCCATCTCTCTGCCTGCCCAGCACACCCTGGGCCTGGAGGTGCAGGCATTGGCAAGGTTGAGGACCAGGGAAGAGGATGCAGGGACTGACATGGAGTCAGTGAAGGCATTTTTGGAAGTGGGGACAGGAATGGGGGCAAGTACAGACATGGGGCTTTGGAGGGGCCAAGATGAATCCTCCTGTGGCATTGCACTCCATATTCTTTATGGAAATATGCTCACGAATATGAATATGACATAACTGGAATATGCTTTATGCAAGATACTTCATGTGAGGTATCATTAGAAAGGTTATGGCTTAATGAATGTGTTTATCCTATTTGTGTGAATATATCATTTCTGTATCTGAAGTTAGGAATATTGACCTGTGTAGCTGTATTTCATATTTGCTGCTTTGGGTCACTCCCACTGCTAACATTTCAGGTATAACAATGGAAAAGCCAGACTGTGTTAATGGCTCATCAGCTAGCACAATAGGCTGTGAAAAACTTGACCTTCTCTCTGCTGATGTCCTATGCTGCTTCTAACTCATGGATATAAAAGTTTTATTAAGATGATGTTTTAGAAAGAGTGAGCGGTACAGAGTTTAAGCACAGAAGTTTCTGGTTATCCAGGAACAATGTACAGATTATCAAGGGGTGCGAAGTTTGGTTTAAGATCGGCTGGCGTAAGGAATACAGAATCTGCAACACCCCCGATTGGGGTTAAAGGTTAACGGGTCAAAGTCCAGACATTGAGAGATGAGGGTATGTTGTTCATAGAATGGCGATGTTCAGGTGTGGAGTATAATGAGTGGATACGATGATGAGGATGGATTGACCCTACAATCAGGTGGTCTGATCACCCGATACTGGACATCACCTGGGACTTCTTGTAACTTTCGGGAAAGGGGTGGTGGTCAGGTTTAGGAGACAAAGGATTCCCACCTTATGCTAATCCTATTTAAGGGTGGGGAGTGAGGTAATCCTGGTCATCAGTTCTCCACCCAAGATGACTTCTGGAAACATCTAAGGCTGAACAGGGGGAACGACTGGACCCAGCCTGGAAGGACGTCCAGTCTGTGCAGAGATTATTAGAACCACATCTAGGGTTAAAAGTTATGTGTAACCAGTTTCCTTAGTGTATTAAGCTTAGTTTGCGTGTTCTGTTTTATTTTGCTTAGTAACCTACTTCATTTTGCCCGCTATCTCTTATGACCACGTAAATTCTACCTTTTATACTTAATAAAATCACTTTTGTTTATTAATAAACCCTGTGTAAGTAATTGTTACGGGAGGAAGGAGTCTGTGCATATTCTTTTCCACACTGAGGGAAGAGGCGAATTTAAAATAATTGTGAGTTTGAACTCCTAGGAGGGGTTTACACTTGGGTGCTGTGGCAAGTCCCTTAAACTGAGCCTTCTCAGAGCGGATCTCTGTCTCTCTGTGCAGCTGGGCGGGGCTCTGCCTGTGTGTGCTTCGATGGAAAAGGCTGGAGGGAGCCTAGCCCAGAAAGTCCAGGTAAAAAGGGGGCCCAGGCTGGCAGAAGAGTCTGACTTAGTGGTGTACCAGCACCCCAAGTGACACCCCAAAACCCATCACACATCCCCCAACATCTCCTACTGTGCAGCTCTGACCTTCTATGGGAGCAGCAGAACTGGGAGGAATGGGCAGGAATGGTGAGTCTGGAGGCCCTGCCCCATGGCTGGACACCGCATCGGGAAGGCAGGGAGTTGTGGGTCCCCGTCCCTGACTGGGAAGGCAGCAGAGGGGGACTCCAGCATGAGAAGGAATGGAAAGGATGGGTGGTATCTGTGGGCAATACCGGATTGACAATGGCGCCAGTGGGGCCGGGCCCAGACTCCAAAGGGGCCCCGGGCCCGGCCTCTCTTGTCCGGGACACTTGGTGCTGCTGTGCCTGGGGCTCTGTCCTGCTAACAGCAGCCGGCAGCGAAGCTCCCCCCCCCCGCGCCTCTTCCCCAGCGTGTTGCGTACTCACCTCTCCTCCTCTCACTCTCTCTCCCTGCTCCCGATCAGCTGTTTGGACGGGAGGGAGGGAGCAGCCGCCGGGACCCCGGGCAGGGTGTCTGCTTCTCAGGAAGGAAGCGATTATTTTACAGGCTGCCCCCTTTTCCCAGATCTTCCTCCCCGGCCTCCTTCCACTGCGCCCCCTGCCCTGCCCGGGGCCCCCTCTCCCCCTCAGCTCCCCCCTCCCACTTCCCCACTCCTTGCCCCTGGTGCCCTGTCCTTGCTCCAACTCCTAACGGGGGTGAGGGACCTCGCACAGCAGCACCCGTGTCCTTCCTCCCAGCTCCAGCCTGGGCTAGAGTAGCAGCCACGCCGTCCCTCCAAGTCCTGGGAGCATCGGGCGGCTTAACTCTAGTGAGGGAAATGCCCCTTCCAACGGCAGCTGCTGTCCCATCAAGTGTGCAGGCATTTGAGGTCTTGGGGAAGGGGCTGGAATTGGGGCATACCCCCTCCAGCCCCCTAAGTGAGCACCCCCACGACCCCAGCCCACACCCACAGCCCTCTGCCCACCCTGACCACTGCACCCCCTCACATACCCCGACCCCCCTGCCCTGACTCCTGCACCCCCCTCACACACACCCAGCCCCCTGTCCTGACCCCTGCACCCCCCCACACCTCCCCAGCCCTGACTCCTGCATCCCCCCTCACATACCCCGACCCCCTGCCCTGACTCCTGCACCCCCACACACACATCCAGCCCCCTGTCCTGACCCTTGCACCCTCCACACCTACCCAGCCCTGNAGAACCAAACAGGAGCTGCCCCAGGTAAGCACTCCACACCCCAACCTCCTGCCCCAACCCTGAATCTCCTCCCTCGCCCTAGCTCCTGGCCAGACCCCGCACCCGAACATTTGTTTACAATATTTGGAAAGATCATTAAGTGGTCCGTCGAGACCCTCCGTGATTTTCAAGTGGTCTGTGGAAAAATAAGTTAGACTACAAGAACAATCAAGGTACCTCACTTTATTTTCATTTACTTGCTATTACTTATAGGAGGAGGATGAAGAAAAAAAGAATGAAAAACGGGGCAGGGGGAGATAAGAGAGAATGTTCTTTTTCTTGGCTGGGTACCAAGGGGGAGCCCCAAAAATGAAGCTGAGCACAGGGCTGGGGGGCCCCACTAACTCTAAATCCACCACTGGCTGTCATGTCACCTGGGTTGGGGATACTGTCAGGGCCGGTGTAACCACTAGGCAAACTAGGCGACTGCCTAGGGCGCCAAGATTTGGGGGTACCAAAAAGCAGTGCCCCCCCAAAAATTTTTACACTACAGTGGAGTCACCATCTTACACGGGGGTTAGGTTCTAAAGTCACCGCGTAAGAGGAAAATTGCGTATAGTGAAAATTACCATAAAGTACAGTATACACTAGAACAGGGGTCCTCAACCTATGGCATGCATGCCAAAGGTGGCACGCAAGCCGATTTTTTTTAATAGCAGGCTGCGGGTCCCGGCTGCCGCTGAGCCTGCTGCCGACCTGGGGTTCTGTTCACTCAGCTGGCAGCGGGCTGAGCAGGGCCAGCAGTGGGCCGGCTCCTGCCAGCCGGGGTCCCAGCCGCCAGCCCCGCTCAGCCCGCTGCCGGTCTGGGGTTCCGGCTGTCGGCCCCGCTCAGCCTGCTGGGGTCCCAGCCACCGGCACCGCTCAGCCTGCTGGGGTCCCAGCCACCGGCTCCGCTCAGCCTCCTGCCGGCCTGGGTGAACGGTCTGGGGTTCAGCTCACCCAGGGTTCCGTCCGCCGGCCTGGGGTTCCGTTCACCCAGGCCGGCAGGAGGCTGAGCGGAGCCGGTGGCTGGAACCCCGTCTGGCAGCGGGCTGAGGTCCCAGCCGCCGGCCCCACTCAGCCCGCTGCCGGTCTGGGGTTCTGGCTGCCGGCCCCTTGCCAGTTGGGGTCCCGCCCACCGGCCCCACTCAGCCTCCTGCTGGCCTGGGGTGCCGCCAGGAGGCTGAGCAGATCTGGCGTCCGGGACCCCGGCTGGCAGGAGCCAGCAGATGGAACCCCAGAACGGCCGCCGGCCCTGCTCAGCCCGCTGACGATCTGAGGTTCCGGCTGCCAGCCCCTTGCCAGCCAGGGTCTCATCCACCGGCCCTGCTGAGCCTGCTGCCGGCCTGGGTGAACAGCAGGAGGCTGAGAGGAGTCGCCGGCTGGGACCCCGGCTGGCAGCTGAGTGAACGGAACCCCAGGCCGGCAGTGGGCTCAGCGGTGGCCGGGACCCGCAGCCTGCTATTAAAAAAAAAAAAATCAGCTCACGTGCCACCTTTGTCACGAGTGCCGTAGGTTCAGGACCCCTGTTCTAGTGTATACTGTGTATACTGTAGCTTATGGTAATTTTCACTATACACGATTTTCCTCTTACGCGCTGACCGTAGAGCCTAACCCCCGCGTAAGATGCGACTCCACTGTATTCATTTTTGAAAATTTATAATAAGCGATGCTTGGGGGGGGGAGGGGGCAAGGTGGAAGTTTCGCCTAGGGTGCAAAATATCCTTGCACCGGCCCTGGATACTGTGTCCGCTGATCCCCACAGTCTCCAACCTACCTGGGCAGTACAGCAGACACAGCCCTGCCCACTAGCTCCTCTCCACTCCCTAGCCCACCCCCCACTTGCCCCCCCCCTCACTTAAGGCTTAGCCCTCTTACTTTTAAAAATGATTGCTTGCCCCTCTCCCCCCCCTCAGGCTCTTCTGGCAGCCCTGTTGCCAGGTATCCAGTTTTAGACTAGAAACTCCAGTAGAAAACGGGACCTGAGTGTCCGGTTAGCAGTGCTGACTGGAAACTAAATGTCTGGTTATAGGAGTAACCACGTTAGCCTCCGCTCCTCCCACTCCCCACACCCACCCCCGAGGGCTGGAAGAGAACCTGTCCTGCTGCTGCGGGAGGAGGGGCAGCTCAGTGCAGAGAGAGACGAAGAGAATGGGCTAGAACCAGGGAGGTACCCGCTCAAGGTGGGCAGGGGCGAGGGGGGGATCCTGTTTACCCCCGCCCCAGCCCTGCTGCGCTTGCAGTTTACCCCTGACCCCTCCCTCGCTCCAGAGACCAACCCTAGCTCCCGCCCCACTGTGCTTTTACCCCCGCCCCCTTTTACAATCATTCCCCAGGGGGGCCCACAAATATGTTTGGCGCCGGGCCCACAAAAAGTTAATCCAGCCCTGTCTGTGGGGGGAGGGTACAGATGCCTCCATTTCCCTCCCCCCACACCCAGGTACGTCACCCTTAGCCATCGGGTGGAGGTGCAGAGTCCCCTACCCCCAATCTGGGAAGAGACTCTACACATCCATCTGCAGCAGACGTGGCCAACAAACCCTGAGAAACCTGAGGCTTAAGCCACCCCTGGGCCGTCTGCAAGGGTTGAGAAGGGGTGTTTCAAAGGGGGAGGCCCAGCAGCTGGAGGCCGGTGCGGGGAAATAGGGCAAACAGGCTACGCTGGGGGTGACAAGGAGCCTGGCTCCTGTACCCTGATTTAGGGTGTACTGATAATATTAATTTGGATAATATGGGAATTTAACGTATTAATTTAATTTTGATTTTAATAATAATATAATTATGATCATCAAGATTAATTAGTGTGGGGTTTAGGCTCGCCAATCTGTTTGATCAGAAGATAAAAGTTCTTGTCCTGAATCAGGCTCCACAGCATTTATAAGGGGGTCTGACAGGAAGGTCACGCTGAGACCGATAGAGCCTTAAAGACTTTTTATTAAAATCAATGAACGTAAGTAAATGTTAAAATACGCAGAGTTACAAAGTTACAATTGTGTTGCTGCTGTTCAAAAGCTACAGATGCTAATATAGTATTATATGCAACAAAGCCTTGGTTAATATACTCACACCCTTCCTGGATACCCTGGTGGGGAGAGACACAGGACCAGCCTTGCGGTTCTGGTTTCTCAATTCTTGAGTGAGGGATGCAGTGCTTAGAAAATGCTAAGAGCGATCAAAACTAAATTAGGGTTTACTTGACTAACTTAAACTTAAATCAAAACCTAATAAACAAACTAAGAATAAAACTTAGGGAAACCAAGCTTAGCCTAGTTCCTTTGAAACTTTAAGTTTAAGAAGACCAAGTATAGCCGACGGATAGTAGCCGTCATCGTAGATAGATAAATAGATAGAGTGGAGGAAGTAAGTGAGAAAAGCGTAAAGTGAGAATGGAGATGGAGTAATAAAGTGAGAACGGAGTACTCTATTGAGGTGGGGCACCTCCTTTATAGGGCAAATGCCGGACATCCTTCTTCTTATGCCCAAATTTCATTCCTCACCCATAGAAGTGTTAGGGTTCACTTACCCCATAGGCTAGTATGTACGTGCGTATTGATGACAGGTATGTATGCACATCAGTCTCTTGTGGTGTACTTGTTAAGTCTGTGGGTACAACATTGAAACCTCCCCTATGCCATTCTCCATTGTCTATTGGTCTAAATAAAAGGTCATGGACATAGGCGTGGGAACTCATCTATTTAGGTAACAAGCTATAGGTCAACTTTGCTTTCTGGGTAAAAGGGCCCAGTGTAGATATGCTAACTTTGCCTTAGCTTAACGTACAGGATATGGCCTGTAGGTCTCTTGAACTACAGCCGAACTTACTTTAATATAAATCTATTACAATAAACCAAATACTTAAACGATAAGAAAAGATCTATATAATATACACAAGCAAGCAGGTTAGTCCTATAGACTACACTCGGGTCAGGAGCCAGACAAGAACTGCCAGCTCTCGGAGGCGCTGGGTAAAGGGGAGAGTGTGCCAGCCCCATGGGAAGTACAGGACATATATGATAAATAATAATATCTGGCTTTTCCATCATGCTTTTCCATCTGTAGATCTAAAGCGCTTTTCATTATCCCCATTTTACAGATGGGAAAACTGAGTCCCAGTCTAAGGGTTTTGGCCACTAGGTAACACTCTTTTTTATGCTCTGCATGTTACAGGTGACTTTGTTCTGTGGGAGGAAAATGACTAAGTGTAATTTGGGATGTGGTTTTTTTTTTCCATAGGAAGATGGAACAACTAACATTTATCTTCAGTACGGTATTTACAAAACACAGAAACACACTTCCTGGTCTGTCTGAGAAGGAAACTGAAGAAATCAAGGCTGCCCTGGAAACAGGAGACCTCTCAGGAGCAGCGTATGTGGTGCAGAAGTCTGAAGAGTTGTTTAAAAAAACTGAGCTCAACATCGCAATCACAGGGGAGTCAGGAGCTGGGAAATCATCCTTCCTCAACGCCCTCCGGAGCCTGGGAGATGAAGACGAAGGATCTGCTAAGACTGGGGTGACACAGACGACCACAGTACCAGAGCGGTACCAGCATTCTAAATACCCCAATGTGATCTTCTGGGACCTGCCGGGGATCGGGACCCCAGATTTTCAGCCAGACACTTACCTGGAGCAGATGAAATTCAGTTGCTATGATTTCTTCATCATCATCAGTTCAGACCGGTTCAAACACAACATTTCCATCCTGGCCCAGGAGATTGGGAAGATGGGGAAGAAGTTTTACTTTGTACGTTCCAAGGTGGACACGGACCTCAGCAATGAGAGACACAAAAAGAGCTTCAATGAGGAGAGAATCCTGGAGGAAATCAGAAACGACTGCGTCTATCACCTGTGCAGAGAAGGGATGAGCTCCCCGCAGGTTTTCCTTGTGTCGAGCAAGGAATTTCAGAAATACGATTCTCCCAAACTGCAGAAAACTTTGCTGAAGGAACTCAAAAGTCACAAGAAATACCTTTTCCTCCTGGCCCTGCCCAACCTCTCCGAACCAATCTTGGAAAAGAAGAAAAAGGCTTTGCAGAAGCAGATCTGGAAACAAGCCCTGAAGTCGTGCGCCATCGCAGCTGTTCCTCTCCCAATTCTCTCGGTGAAGTGCGACATTGGCATCCTGGTGGATAACATGAGAGAGTATTGTGACAGCTTTGGGCTGGATGATATTTCCCTCTTTATACTTGCTAGCCAGGTTCGGAAGTCTGTCGCTGAGCTGAAGGACGTGATCAAGTCCCCATTGGCCAAAGAGATCTCAAAAGAAACGGCTGAGAAGCTGCTGACTGAGGCTACAGGGGCGGGTCTAATGGTAGTTAAAAATTTTGTCAGCATGATACCGGTGGTTGGGACCATATTAGCTGCAGAGAGGTCTTTCACAGTGACATACAAAATGCTGAACAGCTTTTTGGATGACGTCGCTGAAGACGCCCAAAGAGTCCTGATCAAGGCCTTGGACAGAGAAAACAAATGAATAACAGCAACAAAAGACCAATAAGCTGGATACAAGCCTCTGGCAGATGGAGATTGGAGCCAACCAGAGGACAATGGCAGATTCTTCTGTACTCAAATCCAATGCAATCTATCTATCTATCCCCATACACCCCCTCTATCTATCTATCTATCTATCCCCATACACCCCATCTATCTATCTATCTATCTATCTATCTATCTATCTATCTATCTATCTATCTATCCCCATCCGCCCTATCTATCTATCTATCTATCTATCTATCTATCTATCTATCTATCTATCTATCCCCATACACCCCATCTATCTATCTATCTATCTATCTATCTATCTATCTATCTATCTATCTATCTATCCCCATCCGCCCTATCTATCTATCTATCTATCTATCTATCTATCTATCTATCTATCTATCTATCCCCAGATACCCCATCTATCTATCTATCTATCTATCTATCTATCTATCTATCTATCTATCTATCTATCTATCTATCTATCCTGAGATACGCCTCTCTCTCTCTCCCCCCATCCGGGGCCAAGTGACACCAGCTGGGGATCTGACTATTTTTTACATACCTGGCCCCCTTCTGGGTAATCACAGAACAGATCAAGTGAATGAAAGATACTAGCTAGTCTAAAGAGGATGGAGCTCCGCTGTTCTCAGTGGTGGCAGATGACAGAACAAGGAGCAATGGTCTCAAGTTGCAGTGGGGGAGGTCTAGGTTGGATATTAGGAAAAACTATTTCACGAGGAGGATGGTGAAGCACTGGAATGGGTTACCTAGGGAGGTGGTGGAATCTCCATCCTTAGAGGTTTTTAAGGCCCGGCTTGACAAAGCCCTGGCTGGGATGATTTAGTTGGGATTAGGTCCTGCTTTGAGCAGGGGGTTGGACTAGATACCTCCTGAGGTCCCTTCCAACCCTGATCTTCTATGATTCTATGATAGTCCCAGCTCTGATGGGGGCTTGGTCAGTTGCTCCATGAGGTGGTGCATGATGCCCCCTAGTGGTCACTGGTGGAATAATCTGGGCCATGGGGGAGGGCTCTTTCCTGCCTCCTCAGTCAGAGATTGATGGGCTCAGAAACAGGCAGGCCTGTGTCCCTTTTACACCCACCTCTCTAATGGGGCTGTGGATCATCTCACTGTCAATCAAAATGGCCTGTCATGTCTCAATCCAGTTTTCAGTAGCAGGAAGTTCCGCAGGTTAACACCATGGCAACAGAAAAAAAGTTATCATTTATTCTCTTTAAATCTAAGGTTTTAAAGGGGCAGCTTCACAGGGTTAAGGGGTCATCCACATTATCTGTGGTGGGTGGGTCTCTGTTGATCCTAGAGGGCTCTCTCGCTTTCCCCCCACCCTCTCAGTGGGATGGTTTACTGTAGCACCAATGTAACCTGGATCCATACCAGTGTGTGTCTGTCACCCCCTCTAGTGGCGGGATCCTGTAAAGTGGTTTAGGGAGCTGTGATGCCCCACACACAGCTATAGATGCGTCTCCTTTAATTCCAGTGTTAAACACTCCTGCGTTTATTCCCCCTCCCTGCCAAGTCCAAGGTTCAATCCTGGTGCCCGGTATCTTTCCAACAACTGCTCTGTGCAGGAAGCAGAGCTGCCCTGGCATCCCCAGGTGTAGGGGGGGAGGGGGGAAGCTGCTTTAACCCTTTAGTGTCTCCAGCCCTGGTTGGTGGGTCCTGCCACCAAAAAATATTTATGATTAAAAAAAATCAGGTTTTTCAGCTGAACATTTTTCAGTTTTATGACAAAAACATTGGAATATTCTAAGAAATACCCTCCCTCCCCCATAAACAAACCCCATTTTCCAACAGGCTCCAGGCTCTGCAGGAGGGGTGGCATGGGAGATGGCTGTGTAGGCTGTGTCCCTACAGAGTGTGTTTGTGTGTGTGTGTGTTTGCGCGCACGCACTCTCCTGATTCCATTACTAGGGGTTGCCCTAGATCCAAACAGCTACGGAACCAGGCTTCTGATGGCCCCACGACCCCCACTAGAATTAATCATGGGGAAATCAGTCCCATCATCACAGACACCCACACATAATCCCAGATGCACACCCACACATGCACAGACTCACTATCTCACACACACACACACACACACACACACACACACACACACACACTCCAAGACTTACACCAGGGGTGGGCAAACTTTTTGACCCGAGGACCACATCTGAGTATGGAAATTGTATGGCGGGTCATGAATGCTCACAAAATTGGGGGTTGGGGTGCGGAAGGGGGTGAGGGCTCTGGGGTGGGGCCAGAAATGAGGAGTTCAGGGTGTGGGCTCTGCACTGGGGCAGGGGGTTGGGGTGGGTGAGGGCTCCAGCTGAGGGTTCGGGCTCTGGG
This sequence comes from Platysternon megacephalum, assembly GCA_003942145.1. NCBI lineage: Eukaryota > Metazoa > Chordata > Testudines > Platysternidae > Platysternon > Platysternon megacephalum. The sequence goes on from QXTE01000729.1 coordinate 72,808, forward strand.
GTGGGGCTGGGGATGAGGGGTTGGGGGTGCAGGAGGGTGCTCTGGGCTTGGACAGAGGGGCTCAGAGGGCAGAAGGGGGATCAGGGCTAGGGCAGGGGCGCAGGAGGGGGTCAGAGGTGCAGGCTCCAGGTGGTGCTTAACTCAAACAGCTCCCAGAAGCAGCAACATGTCCCCCCTCCAGCTCCTATGCGGAGGCACGGCCAGGCTCATCTTAAACCCCCTCCCAAGTGACATAAACAAAACTGAAAAAAAGCCACTCTTCTGCCAGAGTGAGAGCGTCCACACAGGAGGTTACACCAGGATGATTCTATCCGTTTAAATTCACACCGTACGTTATACCGAAAAACTTTCCCATGAGGACAAGGCCTTCAATTTCTAAGCTTCAATGGAGCGATGGCCCCCAGCTGAGGATCTGGCCCCATTGACTCCAGTGGAACTGTGGCCCATTGACCTCAGCTGGGATCTGGCCCCACAGACCCCAATGGAGCTACGGCTGATTTGCCTCAGTGCGGGAATCCGGTCCATTCATGTTTGTACGGTGCTCAGATACCGAAGTGATGGAGAAGCACAGAGGGACACAGGTAGATAGAACTGGAATCAGTATAATTTTATGTTTGTTGTATGAATGTCAAGAAGGAAGCTGCCTCGTTCCTTGTGGGGTGAAACCTCAAGAACGTTGAGCTGTCACCAAGTCTGTCTCCTTCGTTACGGGCGCTTTGACCCGAGTGCAACGACACCCCTGGATGGTTTATGGGGGCTGGACGTGGGACTCCTGGATGGAGAAGCATGAACCTTTCCTGCTTGATGTCCAAGACCATGTCTGCTAGACAGCAGCAGGCTCATCCAACACGACATCCAATCCTACATGGTGTTTTCCCCTTCTGCCTCCAGAGCTTTCCTCAGAACCCGCTGGGTATCGTCAGCTACTGAGGCCAAACACTTCTGCAGCACGAAGAACGTGGTAACCAGTTCCCCTTCTCTACCTACGCTACATTGATGACATCTTCATTATCTGGACCCATGGGAAGGAGACTCTGGAAAAATTCCACCAAGATTTCAACAGCTTCCACCCCACCATTAACCTCAGCCTGGACCAATCTACACGGGAGGTCCACTTTCTGGACACCACAGTGCAAATAAGTGATGGTCACATTAATACCACCCTATACCGAAAACCTACCGACCGCTATGCCTACCTTCATGCCTCCAGCTTCCATCCCGGGCACACCACAAGATCCATTGTCTACAGCCAAGCACTGAGGTACAACCGCATCTGCTCTAACCCCTCAGACAGAGACCAACACCTACAAAATCTCCACCAAGCATTCTCAAAACTACAGTACCCGCACGAGGAAATAAGGAAACAGATCAACAGAGCCAGACGTGTACCCAGAAGCCTCCTACTGCAAGACAAACCCAAGAAAGAAACCAACAGGACTCCACTGGCCATCACATACAGTCCCCAGCTAAAACCCCTCCAACGCATCATCAGAGATCTACAACCCATCCTGGACAATGATCCCACACTTTCACAAACCTTGGGTGGCAGGCCAGTCCTCGCCCACAGACAACCTGCTAACCTGAAGCACATTCTCACCAGTAACTGCACACCGCACCAAAGTAACTCTAACTCAGGAACGAATCCATGCAACAAACCTCGATGCCAACTCTGCCCACATATCTACACCAGCGACACCATCACAGGACCTAACCAGATCAGCCACACCATCACTGGTTCATTCACCTGCACATCCACCAATGTAATATACGCCATCATATGCCAGCAATGCCCCTCTGCTATGTACATAGGCCAAACTGGACAGTCTCTAAGGAAAAGGATAAATGGACACAAATCAGATATTAGGAATGGCAATATACAAAAACCTGTAGGAGAACACTTCAACCTCCCTGGACACACAATAGCAGATGTTAGGGTCACCGTCCTGCAGCAAAAAAACTTCAGGACCAGACTCCAAAGAGAAACTGCTGAGCTTCAGTTCATCTGCAAATTTGACACCATCAGCTCAGGATTAAACAAAGACTATGAATGGCTTGCCAACTACAGAACCAGTTTCTCCTCCCTTGGTTTTCACACCTCTACTGCTAGAACAGGGCCTCACCCTCCCTGATTGAACTAAACTCGTTATCTCTAGCTTGCTTCTTGCTTGCATATATATACCTGCCCCTGGAGATTTCCACTACTTGCATCCGAAGAAGTGGGTATTCACCCACGAAAGCTCATGCTGCAAAACCTCTGTTAGTCTATAAGGTGCCACAGGATTCTTTGCTGCTTTTACAGATCCAGACTAACACGGCTACCCCTCTGATACGTGGTAACCAGTGACACCCCTCTGGACATCATGGCACCAAATATGGGAAGCGCTTCCACGGATATTCCGCTACCATCACGGCAACCCCCACTGAATCCGACAACAGCTTCAGAGCTGTCAGGGGGTCGTTCCCTAGGACATCATCACGGCCGTCAGCTCCCCCACAGGCTTCCCAACCTGCCGGGCGAGAGCAGAGAGGGACCTGTCGTCCAGGCCGAAGCTGCTGTAGTATCGGAACAGGTGTTTCCTGAAGATGACGAAAGTGCACAAGAAAGCGACGCCTGGAACAGGAACGGCAGCGAGAAGACATGAGAAAAGGGCTGTTTTCCAAATCTCCCCCTTCAGGGCGGCTTTTTTCTGCTTGACAACGGGCGAGGCGACAGCAGGCAGGCTACGCAGGAAGGCGTGTCTCTTCAGGCGCTGCAGCTCCGTCTGCAAAGTTTGTCGCAGGAGGGGAAAATTGTAGCAGTTGGATTCCCAGTTGGACACAACAAAAACCTGTGGGTGGCCCACTCCCTCAGCTGTTATGCCCCTCCTGCAGTCCTCCCTGATCTGCTGCAGGATCCCCTCCTCGTTGTAGCTGGAGGGACGCTGCCTCCTGGAAGCGTCCAGGTCCATGTCGGCTTTGGAGCGCACAAAGTAGAACCTCTTGCCCATTCTCTGGATCTCACGAACCAGCCTGGCGTGGTCGGAGCGGAAGCGCTGGGCGCCGACGATGATGAAGAAGTTGTATCGGCACAAATTGAGCTGCTTACAGTAGCTGTCTAGAGGGAAATACGACGTCCCCACCCCTGGCAGGTCCCAGAGGTTGACACCTGGAAGGACGGGATCTGGATAAGCCATCGGCTCCCCCATGGTATCTAACATCCCAGTTTCAGCAGCACCTTCATCACCAGCACGTAGCCCCTGCATGGTGTTGATCATAGAATCATAGAATATCAGGGTTGGAAGGGACCTCAGGAGGTATCTAGTCCAACCCCTTGCTCAAAGCAGGACCAACACCAACTAAATCATCACAGCCAGGGCTTTGTCAAGCCTGACCTTAAAAACCTCTAAGGAAGGAGATTCCACCACCTCCCTAGGTAACCCATTCCAGCGCTTCACCACCCTCCTAGTGAAAAAGTTTTTCCTAATATCCAATCTAAACCTCCCCCACTGCAACTTGAGACCATTACTCCTTGTTCTGTCATCTGGTACCACTGTGAACAGTCTAGATCCATCCTCTTTGGAACCCCCTTTCANCTCCCAGCACTAAAAGGGGAGGGATCGATGGCAAATCAGGACCCTGAGACTGATAGTCCCCAGGAACAATGGCAAGAGGCCAATGCTCCAGATTGACAGGGCGGGCCAGCAAATCAAGGAGACAGAAGGCCAGGGTGGGTCCCGTCCTCCGTGTGAGCAGGAATGTGCCTGAGTCAGACAGAGTGGGGCCGAGCTAAGGAGAAAGCAGGGGCCCAAGCTGAGCGGGAGAGCAGAGCTGGGCCAGATCCAGAGGGGCCAGAGCTGCAGCCAGAAAGCCCCAGGGAGAGCAGATCCTGTGCTGGGAGCAGAGTTGCAGCCAAAAAGCCAGAGCACAGCCCAGAGAGAGCAGACGTGCCCTGGGAGCAGAGCTGCAGCAACCAGAGCCAGAGGGGCCAGACAAGCAGCCCAGGAAGCAGCCTGCAGAGCAGACCTGTCCTGTCCTGGGAGCAGAGCTGTAGCAACCAGAGCCAGAGAGGCCAGAGAAGCAGCCCAGGGAGCTGAAGGCAGAGCAGCAGCAGCAGCCGTGCTGAGGCAGTGTGGAGCTGGAGCAGTCCAGAGCTGGGTGCGGTGAGCAGCTGGGCAGAGTGAGGGGGACCCTGGGCAGTGGGCCCAGCACAGGGAGACGCCTCAGCCAAGAGGCCCTGCAGGCCAGACTTGGAGGGGGATCGTAACCCTGACAGGGCGGGGGCGATGCTGGGGAGAAGGGTCCTGCCACCTACAGCCTGAGAGCATGTGGCCACCGCCAGGGCAAGTGTCCAACCTGCAGCGTCTGTGCAGCACAGCCAGGACCTGAGAAGGTGGCCTGGGACCTACAAGGAACAGACTGTGAACTGCCCTGATGTTCCAGAGACACTGTCTGTAAATGTTCCCTGCCACAGAGCGGGGTGATGTGTTTTCCTTTAACCTTTCCCATTTTTCCTTGTTCTTTTTTTAAATTAATTGTTAAGTAAACAACTTGTATTTGCTTTATATTGTCTGGAATAATCAGTGGGTCAGGGAGGTGCCCAGTGCAGAAAGGGTACCCCGGAGTGGGGACACCTTAGCCCCTGTCCTAGGTGACCACAGCAGGGTTGGGGGTTGAGCCCCCCCAGGAATCCTGGGCCCAGCCTTGTTGGGGCTACGAGAACTCTGCCAGACAGGAGAGTCCTCAAGGGCAGGGAGGCCTCTGGGTCAAGGAAGTGGGAGCGAGGACTCAGATCCTTTCGCTCGCCCACTTCACCGGGGTAGCACAGAAGCCAGGAAAGTTCCCCACAAGAGCGGGACCATTCCCCCGCTTACACATGCAACCTTAACTCTGCCCTTTGTGTATCCGGCCCGGGCACTGAATGAGGCAGGGGCCGTGTGGAAAAACCAGGAGTTGTTTGATTTTTAATCGTTATTTATTATTTGTAGTATAATAGTGCAGATGAATCCTGACCGAGATCAGGGGCCCCCATTGTGCTGGGTGCTGCAAAGACCCCCCCGCTAAGCTCAGAGCCCCTGTTGTATCAGACACTGCACAGACAGCGTCCCCCAAACGAGATCAGGGCCCTGTCGTGCCAGGCGCTGCACAAACCTCGACTGAGATCAGGGACCCCTGTTATGCCAGGCACTGCGCAGACCCCCCTGGCTGAGATCAGGGGCTCCATTATTTGGGGCGCTGCACCAGCGCCGGCTCCAGGGTTTTTGCCGCCCCAGGCAGCCAAAAACCAAAAAAAATAAAAAGCCGCGATCGCTATCTGCGGCGACAATTCGGCGGGGGGTCCTTCGCTCCGAGCGGGAGTGAGGGACCCTCCGCCGAATTGCCACCGAATACCTGGACGTGCCGCCCCTCTCCCGAGTGGCCGCCCCAAGCACCTGCTTGTTAAGCTGGTGCCTAGAGCTGGCCCTGCGCTGCACGAACCCACAGGGGAGAATTTTCACAAGATCTCAGCTCCCATGAAGACACCGACATACGTTGGGAGATTTTCGAGCCAGCCCAGTACCCTGCTCCCTGACGGGGACAACATATCAGCTGTGACTGGGCAGAGCAGTGCTCAGACCCAGCCCTCCCTCGGCCTGCCCTCTAGGCCGGGGGAGTCACGGGGAGCCCTGCAGCTGCTCTGGCTCGCCCCAAAGGCCTGGCAGGAAGACGGGGAGCGCACAGCTTTCTCTGACCCCCCATCCCAGCTCCGCGCACAGGAACCAAGGACACCGGAATCAGGGCCCGGCTCTTTCACACAGATGCCAGGGGAGAGTCCGAGGAATCAGAGCTGGGCACAGGTTTTTCAGCCGCAACTTTTGTAGGTGAAAAATGCAGATTCGTCGATGGCAGGGCCAGAAGGGGACTGTGTGGGACCCATCGAATCTGACCGCCCGCGGGCCACAGGCCAGCTTGAATTCCTCTGTAGGCCTGTTTGGCAGCCACCCCAAACTGCAGCCGCAGAGGAAACACCAGGGGACCAGCGCAGGAGGCCCAGGGAAGGGAAGGAGGCCCGGGGGCAAGCGAAGGAAACACCAGGGGACCAGCAAAGGAGGCCCAGGAGCGTGTTTCCCCCAGGGACTGAAAGGAGAGGGGGTGTTTGAATGTACAGGGGGGTTGGAAAATAACTAAACTGGCAACACTGTAGCTGATCACTAAGGGGGGGACGGGGACAGGGAAATCCCCGCAGGGGAATCGCTGACCTTCTCCCAGGCTGGGCTGGGCTTAGGGGGCTGGGTCTGCGGGAAGGGGCAGAAAGCCGTGGGCACATGCAGCTCACCTGTGTCTAGGGTGACCAGACAACAAGTGGGAAAAATCGGGACAGGGGGTGGGGGGTAATAGGAGCCCATATAAAAAAAAAGGCCCAAATATCAGGACTGTCCCTATAAAATCGGGACATCTGGTCACCCTGCCTGTGTCTCACTCTCAGTGTCTCACGGGCTCTCTCGCCTTCTGTGGACTCCTGGATTGCTCTCGCTCCCTGCCAGCCCCGTCTCCTCGCAGGAGCCTCTTTCTTTCCTGGCCTGCCCTCTGCCCCGGGCTGGCTCTGTCCCTCTGCCCCGGGCTGGCTCTGTCCCTCTGCCCCAGGGCTGGCTCGGTCCCTCTGCCCCGGGCTGGCTCTGTCCCCCTGCCCCGGGCTGGCTCTGTCCCTCTGCCCCGGGCTGGCTCTCTCCCTCTGCCCCGGGCTGGCTCTGTCCCTCTGACCCGGGGCTGGTTCTGTCCCTCTGCCCCGGGGCGGGCTCTGTCCCTCTGAGCCGGGGCTGGTTCTGACCCTCTGCCCCGGGCTGGCTCTGTCCCTCTGCCTGGGGCTGGTTCTGTCCCTCTGCCCCGGGCTGGCCCTGTCCCTCTGCCCCCGGGCTGGGTTCGTCCCTCCTCCCCCGGGCTGGCTCTGTCCCTCTGCCCCCGGGCTGGCTCTGTCCCTCTGCCCCCGGGCTGGCTCTGTCCCTCTGCCCCGGGGCTGGGTCTGTCCCCCTGCCCCGGGCTGGCTCTGTCCCCCTGCCCCGGGCTGGCTCTGTCCCTCTGCCCGGGGCTGGTTCTGTCCCTCTGCCCGGGGCTGGCTCTGTCCCTCTGACCCGGGGCCGGTTCTGTCCCTCTGCCCCGGGCCGGGTTTGTCCCTCCGGCCCCGGGCGGGGTCTGTCCCTCTGCCCCCGGGCTGGCTCTGTCCCTCTGCCCCGGGGCTGGCTCTGTCCCTCTGACCCGGGGCCGGTTCTGTCCCTCTGCCCCGGGCCGGGTTTGTCCCTCCGGCCCCGGGCGGGGTCTGTCCCTCTGCCCCCGGGCTGGCTCTGTCCCTCTGCCCCCGGGCTGGCTCTGTCCCTCTGCCCCCGGGCTGGCTCTGTCCCTCTGCCCCGGGCCGGCTCTGTCCCTCTGCCCCGGGGCTGGCTCTGCCCCTCTGCCCCGGGCTGGCTCTGTCCCTCTGACCCGGGGCCGGTTCTGTCCCTCTGCCCCGGGCCGGGTTTGTCCCTCCGGCCCCGGGCGGGGTCTGTCCCTCTGCCCCCGGGCTGGCTCTGTCCCTCTGCCCCGGGCTTGTTCTGTCCCTCTGCCCCGGGCTGGCTCTGTCCCTCTGCCTGGGGCTGGTTCTGTCCCTCTGCCCCGGGCTGGCCCTGTCCCTCTGCCCCCGGGCTGGGTTCGTCCCTCCTCCCCCGGGCTGGCTCTGTCCCTCTGCCCGGGGTTGGCTCTGTCCCTCTGACCCGGGGCTGGCTCTGTCCCTCTGCCCGGGGCTGGTTCTGTCCCTCTGCCCGGGGCTGGTTCTGTCCCTCTGCCCGGGGCTGGTTCTGTCCCTCTGCCCCGGGGCTGGGTCTGTCCCCCTGCCCCGGGCTGGCTCTGTCCCCCTGCCCGGGGCTGGCTCTGTCCCTCTGCCCCGAGCTGGCTCTGTCCCTCTGCCCCGGGCTGGCTCGGTCCCTCTGCCCCGGGCTGGTTCTGTCCCTCTCCCCCGGGCTGGCTCTGTCCCTCTGCCCGGGGCTGGCTCTGTCCCTCTGACCCGGGGCTGGCTCTGTCCCTCTGCCCGGGGCTGGGTCTGTCCCTCTGCCCCGGGCCGGCTCTGGCCCTCTGCCCGGGGCCGGCTCTGTCCCTCTGCCCCGGGGCTGGTTCTGACCCTCTGCCCCGGGCTGGCTCTGGCCCTCTGCCCCGGGGCTGGCTCTGCCCCTCTGCCCCGGGCTGGCTCTGTCCCTCTGACCCGGGGCTGGTTCTGTCCCTCTGCCCCGGGCTGGCTCTGTCCCTCTGCCCGGGGCTGGCTCTGTCCCTCTGACCCGGGGCTGGCTCTGTCCCTCTGCCCGGGGCTGGTTCTGTCCCTCTGCCCCGGGGCTGGCTCTGTCCCTCTGACCCGGGGCTGGTTCTGACCCTCTGCCCCGGGCTGGCTCTGTCCCTCTGCCCCGGGGCTGGTTCTGTCCCTCTGCCCCGGGCTGGCTCTGTACCTCTGCCCCGGGGCTGGTTCTGTCCCTCTGCCCCAGGGCTGGCTCTGTCCCTCTGCCCCGGGGCGGGCTCTGTCCCTCTGCCCCGGGGCGGGCTCTGTCCCTCTGCCCCGGGGCGGGCTCTGTCCCTCTGCCCCGGGGCGGGCTCTGTCCCTCTGAGCCGGGGCTGGTTCTGACCCTCTGCCCCGGGCTGGCTCTGGCCCTCTGCCCAGGGCTGGCTCTGTCCCTCTGCCCCGGGGCTGGCTCTGTCCCTCTGCCCCGGGCTGGTTCTGTCCCTCTGCCCCGGGCTGGCTCTGTCCCTCTGCCCAGGGCTGGCTCTGTCCCTCTGCCCCGGGGCTGGCTCTGTCCCTCTGCCCCCTCTCCCGGTCCTGGAGCAGCCGCAGGGAAAGGGAAAGCAGCTGGCTGATACAGCAGGGCAGGGAGGGACTCTCCGCCCCCCTGGCCTGGCTGCAGTGGGTAACAGGGGAGGGACAGATCGGGGTCTAGATACGCTCTCCCCCCCCCCCCCCCAGTATTTCCAGGTGGACACACAGCCCTAAATGTCGCCGTGCAGTCGGGCGGGGGCGGGGAGGCGGCAGTGTGTCGTTGCTACACAAACACACACAGAGCAGGGCTAAACATACCCAGCAGGGGGAAGCAGGGACACACACACACACCATACCCAGCATGGGGCAGCAGGGACACACACACACACCATACCCAGCATGGGGCAGCAGGGACAGACACACACACACATACGCACACAGAGCAGGGCTCATCCCACACAGCGGGGACACACACACTTTAGGGCTCTGTCTGCACTGGAAGGAAAGGTGTGGTGTTGTTAACATGTGTGAGCTCACCGGTGTTAACATCCTAACACAGGCCAGGCCAGTTGTAGCTCTGACACGGCTCAGCTGGCTGAGATCACCCAGGAGATCCCCCGTTTTAAAGCAAGGCCCCACTTTTCCCCAAGCCCAGACAAAGCTTTGGCTCGTTTGGAAGTCGCGAGGCTGCTCTCGCCTTCCATTTCCGCACTGATCTGAAAGCTCCTCACAGGACGCAGCCCCTGGATGACTGTCTGCCCCCCTTCTTTGGAGCCCTGGTTCTGCAAAGCATTTAAAGGCCGGCAGAACTTTAAACCCCTGAGCAGCAAAGTCACTGAAATCTTGTGTTTAAGGTGATGCTTAAGCGTTTTGTTACGGTACTGGGAATTAGCAGTGTTAACCCATGGGACTCCCTGCCACTGGGAATTAGTGAGGTTAGCCAGCAGGACTCCCTGCCACTGGGTATTAGCAGGGTTAACCCCTGGGACTCCCTGCCACTGGGAATTAGCAGTGTTAATCGGTGGGACTCCCTGCCACTGGGTATTAGCAGGGTTAACCCATGGAACTCCCTGTCACTGGGCATTAGCAGTGTTAACCAGCGGGACTCCCTGCCACTGGATTTCTCTCTCTGACCATTGTCATCATGATCTACATAGAGACTTAATTCAGGTTGTAGGTGAATTTATTACATGATACGACTATACATGACGACTATACAGCAAGAGTAGTAATGATAAAGCAACGAGCACACTAATTATTGATATAGTATAAATGAAATTGCACGGGCTATAGATTATATAGAAGTTAGCTTCAATATCCAACTTGTAGCAATATGCTGGCTTCTCCAAGTGCTCACACAGGCTGTTGGGATCATGATATGATTAAACTGCTCCTCGGATCACCTGATGCAAAACACAGCGTTGTTACAGTCGATATATGAGTGTGGCCAACTCTTGTGATTCTTGCAATTATTGGTATTTCCCTTTAAAGCTTCCTGGAGTCGTGTGATCATGGAAGAATCTGTTTTTATTTAAAAAAAGAAAAAGTTTCCAGCCCTAGTTTTTAATGGCTGTGCAGAACAGCAGAACAAGGTGACCAGCAAACTCTCAAAACAGGAGGCAAATGAAAAAAAGCCAAACATTTTAAAAAATCGTATGATTTTGAGGGGCCTGAACGGTGATTTTTGAATGCTTGCGGTGACATTACTGGGAAATGCTTGTTCCAGCGCCCTCATTCATTTGTAACCCGGCTGCTAGCACACAAATTAGCCGTCGTCTTCAGTTCTTCAAATCAAAGGCATTGTTTAAGGTGCGCAAAGTCTCCTGTAGGCAATGGCTGGACAGTTGTGCAGGCCGGGTACTAAAGAGACAGCAGCTGATGGCAAGGTTGGTTGCTACATTGATTTACATTAGCTGAGGATCTTGCTGTATTTTGTTGGTTTTCCTGTTTTAGACAAATGGTTTGGCTACCCTAACAAGTCCAACAGAAAGCCTAGAAACTCGACTCACTGTGGGAAATTAAAGAATGAAAAGGCTGCTTCTTTTCGGCTTGATTTTTAACATTTAGGGGTGTGGTGGCCCAATCACCAGCTGGGATTGGGTCTCTGATTCATGAACACGTCTGCTGATCATTTACGCTTTTTCTTGTCTTCTTTCAAAGCGGTCTTCCGAACCCTTTCGGCATCTTCAGCCACTTCATTGAGAAACCTCAACAGCATGAAGTAGGTGGTTAAAAAAGAGATTCCCGCAGTTAACATGGGACCAAGCACTGGTAGATTTGCAGTTAATCTAGGTAAACCCTTCTCCTCCTTTAGAAGCAGTTTGATTACAACATCTATGGTTATTTCTTTTGCCTCAGGAGATATGATAACGGCCTTCAGCTCCGCTATCGGTTTCCCAGTCTGCCTGGCCAGATTAGCCAAGGAGCCGTCATCTAGGCCGAAGTACTTGTAGAAGGCAATCATGGATCCGAGCAGGATCCTAATATCACAAGCAACAGAGAGCCGCGGGTTAGGAATGACATTGACTAAAGCTGACGCAAGAGAGATTAGCCATATCAGCTTCTTCAGGGCAGCTTTCTTCTCCTCTATGATTTCGGCAGACAGATTTGGCAGACTGAGCAGAAAGGCAAGTCTCTGCAGACCTTGGAGATCATCCTGCAAAGCCTTGACCAGGGCAGGAGCATCATACTTGGTGAATTCACAGCTGGAGAGAAGGAAAATCTCTGGGTTGCTTATTCCTGCCTTTTGCAGGTGTTTCCTGCAGTCCATCCTGAGTCTCTCCAGGACACTCTCCTGACTGAACGTTCTAGGGTGATCCCTTTCTTCGTTGCGCAAGTCTTCATCCACCTTGGAGCGCACAAAGTAGAATCTCTTCCCCATTCTCTCGATCTCTCGGGCCAGGGCCACGTGGCTGCATTTGAAGCGCTCCGAAGCGATGATCACGAAGAAGTCATAGCATTTGAAGTTCACTTGCCGCAGGTACGTGGTTGGCTGAAAATCTGGGGCGCCAATGCCGGGCAAATCCCACAGCCTGACGTTGGGGTGGTTCGGATAGGGATAAACAGTCGGCTCCGTCGTCGTTTCTGTCACCCCAGTTGGGGCAGCCCCGTCATCCTCAGCGGTCAGTCCCCGGAGGGCGTTGATGAAGGACGATTTCCCGGCGCCCGTCTCCCCCGTGACTGCGATGTTGAGCATGGTGGATTTGAATGATTCCAGCTCCGCCTGCGCTATAGAAGCCACTTCAGCCTGTCCTTTGTCTTTGAAAAGATCCATGAACTCCTCAAACACCTTTATGGAGCCATTGAAGAGTCCCTGGGGGTCCAACCCTAGATCCAGAACTTCCATGCGAGCTGAGATTAACTCCATACCCTTCATGAGCGCTGAGGCGGACTCCAGACCCTTCATGAGCACGGACACTAGCTCCATATCCATGGCACCTACAAGAGATTCCCTCTTCCCAAGACAAGAAAAGGAAAAGGCATGTTTCGGTTAGTGTAAATGTAGCCTTAAAAAAATAAAACGGTTCATGTAGCAACTTACAGACTTGCAGCCGACCCCCCCACCAGCCCATGTGCTGAAACTTGCATCCCCATCCCCACTGTGCACAAACCTTAAGCACTGTTAATACAGGTTAACCTCCCCGGTGCACGGACTATTACTCCTGGGGGAATTCGGCGCTACTGCGTGTGCACAAAATTAATGAGCTGTGCATATTCTTAATATTTTGGCGCAGAATTCTCCCAGGAGTAGACTATGGGGCCGTCCGATGTGTTGCTCTGCGGAGCCAGGAGAGCAGGAGGTCGCCATGAGGGGTGTCTGATGATGTCTGGCGTACGTGTTTCTTTTTGGGATGTGTTGGAGATGGGAGTAAAAGCCAAGGACCACCCAGCACAGGCACAGGGCTCAGAGTACTCCCTGAGATCAAAGTGCTCCTAATTCCCGACTCCCACATGGGGGGCAGGCACCTCTAGAGTTCAGGGCCCCCCCCCCCGATCCTGGATGACAGGAGGGGTGGTCGGGAGAAGGACTCCGACACTTCCCGATCCTGGTACACACCTGGGAGGAGACTATGTGGGGCTGACACACTCCTTCACCCCTCATCCCTCCCCCTTTCCCTGCCACTCACCTGCGTGTCACCTATCCTAGCGTCCCACCCCTCTAATCCCCACCCTTTCCCCCTGAGGTGGCCCCCAACCCCTCCCCACTTATCCTCCTCCCCTTGCTAAACAGCAATAACCAGAATAAAAAACTACTTGGACAAATCATAGACGTACGACTGGACGGGACCTCGAGAGGTCATCTAGTCCAGTCCCCTGCACTCATGGCAGGACTCAGTGCTATCTAGACCATCCCTGACAGGTGTTTGTCCAACCCGCTCTTAAAAACCTCCAGTGATGGTGTCATAGGTTTCACCCCCACTCTGAACTTTAGGGTACAAATGTGGGGACCTGCATGGGAACTCATAAGCTTAATTACCAGCTTAGATCAGTATGCTGCCACCACCCAAATATTGGAGTTATTTGGGGAACTCTGTCTTCTCCCCCAAAACCCTTTCCCTCCCAAGTACTATAACCCTTCCCTGGGTAGTTTTGAGAGACTCCTCCACCAATTCCCTGGTGAACACCGATCCAAAAATCCTTGGATCTTAAACCAAGGAGAAATTAACCATCCCCCCTCCTTTTCCCCACCAATTCCTGGTGAGCCCAGATCCAACTCCTTTGGATCTTAAAACAAGGAAAAATCAATCAGGTCTCTAAAAAGAAGGTTTTTAATTAAAGAAAAGAAAGGTAAAAGAAAAACCTCTGGGAGATAGCATACAAGCTGATCTCACAGACAACAGATTTAAAACACAAAGGATGTCCCCCTGGGCAAAATCCTTAGTACATCAAAAAATAGTCAATTTGATTATACCTATAATGCCCAAGACAAGTCACAAACAGAAAAGAAACATAAGCTAATTCCTTCACTAAATACTCACTACCCTGTTTGATTCCTGATTCCTTTTCCTCTCCGGCCAGAACTGAAACTGCCCCAGACAAAAGGAACTTCCCTCCTTCCTTTTGAAACATCTTGTCCCCCCATTGGTTCCTTTGGTCAGGTGTCAGCTAGGCTAGGTGAACTTCTTAACCCTTTACAGGTAAAAGAGGCATTAACCCTTAACTATCTGTTTATGACAGATGGAGATTCCACAACCTCCCTAGGGAATCTAGTCCAGTGCCTAACCATCCCAACAGGAAGTTTTCTCTAGTGTCCAACCTAAACTGCCCTGGCTGCCGTTTAAGCCCATTGCTTGTTGTCTTAGCCTCCGAGGCTAACGAGAACATTTTTCTCCCTCCTCCTTGTAACCACCTTTTATGTACTTGAAAACTGTTATCATGTACTTGAAAACTGAAATCATGACTGGAGTATCGATATAGAAGGGTAATGCTTGCTCCGGAAGGGCAGGCAGGGAAAAAAGGGAGGAGCTGTTGCCTTATATATTAAAAATGTGTACACCTAGACTGAGGTTGAGATGGAAATAGGAGACAGACTTGTTTAAAGTCTCTGGGTAAGGATAAAAGGGGTAAAAGCCAAGGGAGATGTCATGGTAGGGGTCTACTACAGACCACCTAACCAGGAAGAAGAGGTGGATGAGGCTTTTTTTAAACAACTAACAAAATCATCCAAAGCACAGGACTTGGTGAGAAAATAATATAGCAGGGCACAGATTATCCAACAAGTTCTTGGAATGTATTGGAGACAATTTTTTTATTTCAGAAGGTGGAGAAAGCTACTAGGGGGGAGGTTGTTCTAGATTTGATTTTGACAAATAGGGAGGAACGGGTTGAGAATTGGAAAGTGGAAGGCAGCTTGCGGGAAAGTGATCATGAAATGGTAGAGTTCATGATTCTAAGGAACGGTAGGAGGGAGAACAGCACAATAAAGACAATGGATTTCAAGAAGTCAGACTTTAGCAAACTCAGGGAGTTGGTAGGTAAGATCCCATGGGAAGCAAGTCTAAGGGGAAAAACAATAAAAGACAGTTGGCAGTTTTTCAAAAAGTCATTATTAAGGGCACAAGAGCAAACTAGTCCCCTGCGTAGGAAAGATAGGAAGGATGACAAGAGACCAGCCTGGCTTTACCAGGAGATCTTGGGTGATCTAAAACTCAAAAAAGAGTCCTACAAAAAGTGGAAACTCGGTCAAATTACAACGGATGAATATAAATAAATAACACAAGTCTGTAGGGACAAAATTAGAAAGGCCAAGGCACAAAATGAGATCAAACTAGCTAGAGACATAAAGGGTAACAAAAAAACCTTCTACAAATACATTAGAAGCAAGAGGAAGACCCAGGACAGTGTAGGGCCGTTACTCCACGAGGGGGGAAAGACAATAACACAAAATGTGGAAATGGCAGAGGGGCTTAATGACTCCTTTGTTTTGGTTTTCACCAAGAAGGTTGGTGGTGATTGGACATCTAACATAGTGAATGCCAGTGACAATGGGGTAGGAGGGGGAGGTGTGCGGGGCTGGCAGGCGGGGCTGGGGGAGAAACCCAGCCCTGAACTTTGGTGGAGCCGGGCCCCCGTGCTCTCATATTGGTGGAGTACGGGCACCACGGGCCCATACATCTCGCCACCCCTGTGGGTGAGGGAATATCCTTATGGGACCTGCTTCTGGGTGGAAGAGACACAACCTTGCAAACTTTTCTCCTCCCTTGGTGTTCACACCTCAACTGCTAGCAGAGGACCTCACCCCCTCTGATTGAACTGACCTCGTTATCTCCAGACTGATTCTTGCCTGCATATTTATACCTGCCTCTGGAAATTTCCACCACAAGCATCTGACGAAGTGGGTATTCACCCACGAAAGCTTATGCTCCAATACATCTGTTAGTCTATAAGGTGCCACAGGACTCTTTGTTGCTTTTTACAGATCCAGACTAACACGGCTACCCCTCTGATACTAAACTTCACAGAGTTCTTCTTCAGGTCTGGCACCAAAAAAATCATTGGTAGAACCCGTGATCCTTAAGAAAAGGATTTTTTTGGGGGGGGAACAAGGGGGAGCACTGGATCTTGGGAATACCTTGCTTAAATGACCCCAAATTTGGATCAGTAACCCTAGCCAGTACCCCCATTAGGCACACCGTGGTTCAAGGCAGTCTAATTAACCATACAGATTTTAGAGCACTTAGAAGATACCGAAAGCTGGTCTAAACCTTAACTCTAGCAGAGTTGTTGGCCCACTATAATAGGAGGAAGGGCCAAGAGAACATGTCATTGTCTGTATTGTGTTCCACAGGGCGTTGGCTGGCTCACGGGAGCTGGGAATGGAAAATATTGCCATCAATAATTGAAACTGACAGATCAGCAAAGTACGGAAAATGCTGCTTCAGAGCTGATTAAAATTCGATTTAAGGTCAAAGTTTCGACCCATGACGTTGACAGTTTGTGTTTTAACAGCTACAAAGTTTCAACTTTCTGAGTCTCAATGTCTACTGTCATTACTGTCTGACACCCCTCCCCCCCGCCCCCCGATTGTCTGACCTTCCCTGGCTTCCCGCAACTGCGAAAATTTAAATCAAGAAACATGCTTAAAGCCTGTAATTGTGCACAACTGAGAAAACTGAAATCAGAACAAATAAAATAAATCCTTAAAAACAAACATTGATATCAAATAAAAATAAAAATTCTGCCAGGCCTAGATATGGCCCTCTCTTCTCCACAGCGCTGGTTCCTGTCCAGCTCCGGGTTTTAAATCTCTGGGAGATTAGACAGCCCAAACTGGTGGTTGTATTTTTATGTGTGTTCTGTGGAGGGTGAGAGATTTCTGACGTCCTTAATGCCTCGTTTTCGGGCCTTGTAAATGACAGGAACAGCCTCTGGGTTTTGTGGAGAGGAATGCGGGGTCCGAGATCTCAGTGATGCTTCGTCTCACCACTCGGGCAGCATGAAGGGGATTTAATGTAACTGAGAATCTCCCTAGTCCCTCGGTACCTTTCCCCTGCCCTATAATTCCCCCGCTTGGTACCTCAGAGCTCCACAACTCTGCCTTGCCCCACCCGGCCCCTCAGGCGCCCTCCAGGGCTCCTCATCATTCCCCTTGTGCCCCCTTCCCCGCCCCTCAACGCCCTCCTCTCCCCAGCTACCTCAGAGCTTCCTCCGCCTTGCAGCCACAGCAGCTCCCAGCTTTCTTCGGACGAGGCAGGAGCAAAGTGCAGGTGTTTTGTTATCGGGGTCACACCCCACCTGGCAAGTAGTCAGCAATGCTGACCAAGCCAGGCCAGTGCCTCAGCTTTGCATAAACATATAGAGAAGTTACCTGCAGCAGGAGGTGACCACAGTAATGGGACAGGGGCCTGACTGCTCGGACTTTCACCTCACCTTGTTGACAAAAACACCACCAAAACTCCCCTCAGCAACTTCTGTGCTCTCTCTTTGCACCCCAGAGCCTCCAGGTAACCAGGCCAGCTGCCCACTGAGCGCCGCCTTGTGGGCATAGCAGCTCCACAGCACCCTGCCTCAGTTTCCCTTCTTAAGGGCTCCTCACCCAACACCACACACAGGAGTTTCTCGGTTCAAACACCTCTCCTCAGAGTGAAGCGTCCCAGGCAGGAGCTCCCTGCTCTGCGAAGCCCTGGCCACAGCTTCCCTGGCTCTTCAGAGAGTCTCCTTGAACAAGGGGTCCTGTCATTTTACAGAGCGTGAGGGCCTGGCTTCCAACCCACGGTCATTCCTTCCCTTACTCCTAACCCTGACCTGCTCCCGGGGAGGGGTGCAAATTGCCACACATAAAAACAATCCATCCCCCAACCTGCCCCAAATCATCCCCCCATGTCACTGCCCCTTTTCCTGTCTCAGACCCCTCCTGCCCATCCCTGATGCCCCCAGCCCCTAGTTTCTTACCCCTCCCATACTGCCTGTCTCTCTCTGGACTCTGTGTTGTCCCCCTGATCCTGGCTCCATTCCCTCTTCCGTCCCAACAACAGCTGGGCCCCATTGACAGCCAGTAACACCCCCACCCCCTGGTGGCCTGGATCCCAGGCCAGACTGTGAGCTGCCCCCTGGGCCATCTCGCTAGGGCAGTTCAGACCTGGCGATGAAGCTCCCGTTGTATTAATTAATTAAGGCCTGGTCTACATGGCAAAGTTAGGTCAAAGGAAGCCGCCTAACGTTGATCTAATAATGTATGCGTCTACACTGCGAGGTCTCTTCCGCCAACCTAATCCGCCTGTAGTGTTGACTTAATTACTTAATGAATTCGACGTTGATGGGTCGACAGACAGGCAGTGTAGACGCAGCGTTGTGTAAGTCGACTGAATTGGCCTCCTGGAGGTGTCCCACAATGCACCGCTGTGACCGCTCTGGAGATCGTTTTCAGCTCCGTACACAGGCAACAGCCCCTTCCCGGTTAAAGCCCCGGGCACTTTTGAATTCCCGTTTCCTGTTTGATCAGCGTGGCGAGCTCGCCAGCCCAGCTGAGCATGGGGACTCAATGCCCCAAATGCGCCCCAGCCTGGAGTACACAGGAGGTGATGGATCTTATTGCTGTGTGGTGAGAAGAGTCTGTGTAGGCAGAGCTCCAATCCAGCCAAAGAAACGTCAACATCTCTGCAAACCGGGGACACGCAGCAGTGCCGCGTGAAAATTTAGGCACTTCAGCAGGCCGGGGTACCAGAAGACAAGGGAGTCGAACAGCCGTTCTGGTTCTACAATGAGCTGCGGGTGATTCTCAGTGGCGACCCCACCACTGCCCCCAAACGCAGCATGGATACCTCCCAGGAGTCCCAGGCCACCTCAGGCAACAACGAGGAGGACACTGTGGAAAAAGAGCAGGAGGAGGAGAATGGGAGGCAGGCGAGCAGGGGATCCATTCTTCCTCAGAGCCAGGAGCTATATTTAACCCCAGAGCAGTCCAGCCATTCCCAGAACAGGGCAACTAAAATGATTAGGGGTTTAGAGAGGGTCCCATACGAGGAGAGATTAAAGAGGCTGGGACTCTTCAGCTTGGAAAAGAAAAGACTAAGGGGGGACATGATAGAGGTATATAAAATCATGAGTGATGTTGAGAAAGTGGATAAGGAAAAGTTATTTACTTATTCCCATAATACAAGAACTAGGGGTCACCAAATGAAATTAATGGGCAGCAGGTTTAAAACAAATAAAAGGAAGTTCTTCTTCACGCAGCGCACAGTCAACTTGTGGAACTCCTTACCTGAGGAGGTTGTGAAGGCTAGGACTATAACAATGTTTAAAAGGGGACTGGATAAATTCATGGTGGCTAAGTCCATAAATGGCTATTAGCCAGGATGGGTAAGAATGGTGTCCCTAGCCTCTGTTCGTCAGAGGATGGAGATGGATGGAGATCACTTGATCATTGCCTGTTAGGTTCACTCCCTCTGGGGCACCTGGCATTGGCCACTGTCGGTAGACAGATACTGGGCTAGATGGACCTTTGGTCTGACCCGGTACGGCCTTTCTTATGTTCTTATGTTAACAGCATCGTGGTCAGGCGTGATGCCGGGGAAGGCACCTCTGGTGAGGATGCAATTCCAATGAAACTGGTGGGGTTACATGCGCTTATATTTTATGCTTAATATGAAGGAAAAGTGAGCTGCAGTGGGTATCTGATTCCCAGTGGCCGCCCCAGCTACGCAGAGGGTTCTCCCCAATAAAGGCTGTTTATGTGCACAGGGATGGCCCAGGAATCCTCCATGGAGATCTCTAGGAAACTTTCATGGAGGTACTCTGCAATCCTTTCCAGAAGGTTTCGGGGGAGGGCTGCCTTATTGGGAACACCCACAACCAGCCTTTCAGATGCTGCAAAGGAGGAGCCAGATGCGCTGGGGGTCTATTAAAGGGAATCCGCACTCCCAAGGACTTTCCCAGGAATTGGATACAATGGAGACTTCTCAGCGAGAGCACGTAGACAATGGAGGCTGTTTAACTCAGGTCATAGCAAAGCCTAAGGGACTTAGGCACCAACGTTCTATTTTCATAAGTGACTGAGGGCTACATTTCAATAGCTATTTAGGTACCTAAAGCTGCAAAGAGGGGTTGGAAATCAATGGCAGCTGGGTGGTTCCCCTGCTGGAGCACTTCTGAAAACCCCACTAAAAGTGACTTTCTGCCTCCTCAGGCACCTAAATCCCTTTGAAAATCCAGCCCTTAGCTCCGAAGGCACTTTTGAAATGTTTACTCCTGGGTCTTGTTGATTTGGATCTTGTCCAATTCCCCAAACAGCTTCGTCTCACCCTGCCAATGTTAAGAGTAGAACCAATAGACGCCCGAAGGAGGGACAAAATGACACACCAGCGAGATAACAAATGTGTGAGGTAGCACCACTTACTAGCACTGGGATTTCAGGATGTTGTGTTTTGAAATGCAAATATAATAAACAAATCAAGAGACTCTCTGCGTGGGTGTGTTGGGGGAGGGAGCAGAATGGAGACACATTAGGGTCCAAAAAAAAGGCAGGTCCCTTGTAAAAGAAGCTGCGGATCACCCGTGAGGTCTGCACCTTTCCATGACGAGAAGGAATTGGAAGCCCTGAGTTAAGCCAGCCAAGCCCAGTGTGTTTATGTCGTTTGGCAGCCTGCAGCGGGCAATATTCGCCCTGAACACATGTTCCCGCCCATTTCCCCTTCCAGAAGAAACAGGAAACCCAAGCTCAGCAGCTGGCAAACATACAGAAAGCAGTGACACTTTAACAGCGAGAGATGCTCAAATAGGTCTGTTAAGCCCCCCCCCCCCCTGCCCTCCTGCGGCACAGCCCCCCCAGTGCCACCGTGGGGCATTGGGGCCAGGGGAGACCCCCACCCTGCTCCCTGCAGCACAGCGCCCCCTAGTGCCACCCTGGGGCATTGGGGCCAGTCCTGACAGCCAGGGGAGAGCCCCCACCCTGTTCCCTGCAGCACAGCGCCCCCTAGTGCCACCCTGGGGCAGTGGGACCAGCCCTGACTGCCAGGGGAGAGCCCCCCATCCTGCTCCCTGCAGCACAGCGCCCCCTAGTGCCGCCCTGGGGCAGTGGGACCAGCCCTGACTGCCAGGGGAGAGCCCCCACCCCGCCCCCTGCAGCACAGCGCCCCCTAGCGCCGCCCTGGGGCATCGGGGCCAGTCCTGACAGCCAGGGGAGAGACCCCCACCCTGCTCCCTGCAGCACAGCGCCCCCTAGTGCCACGCTGGGGCATTGGGGCCAGCCCCCCACCCCGCCCCCTGCAGCACAGCGCCCCCTAGCGCCACCCTGGGGCATCGGGGCCAGCCCTGAGTGCCAGGGGAGAGCTCCCCCACCCCGCCCCCTGCAGCACAGCACCCCCTAGCGCCGCCCTGGGGCATTGGGGCCAGCCCTGACTGCCAGGGGAGAGCCCCCATCCTGCTCCCTGCAGCACAGCGCCCCCTAGTGTCGCCCTGGGGCATTAGGGCCAGCCCTGCCTGCCACAGGAGAGCGCCCCCCCACAGCACAGCACCTCTAGTATTGCCCTGGTTCATTGCACTGACTGCAAGGGGAGAGCGCCCCCTACTGAGTCACCTACCCCACACCCCGGAGCCACCTTAAATTTTCCAGTGTCCCACCCAAGCACTGAGTGCTGCCAACCCTGCTTGTCTTGAGGATCTGAGATCAAGGCTGCTGTGTGCCAGGGGAACCTTTCGGAACATCTGGGCAACAATTTTACAGGGATGAAACAGAGCGGAAGCAGTGTAACTTCAGGTTTCTTTGTTTAAACGATGTAACTGACTAATTGTAAACCCTTGCCTGGACCCTCTTAAAGCATTTAAGAAGCAATTGAAATGAATCAGCTGAAGACGTGTAACTTCTGTGGGTCTAGACAAGGCCTCGCGGGTCCTGTCCTGAATCCATAAAGCGCCATCTGCAAACATTAGGGCTTCATCATTTGGTGGCGTTCAGGACGCACGTTCCAAGTCTGTGCCTCCTTTAGCTAAACTAGCTGGTTGTCCAGCGCGGCTGCCTGAATTTTGTGCTGTTTCAATAAACCAGGGGTAGGCAACCTATGGCCCGGGTGCCGAAGGCAGCACACGAGCTGATTTTCAGTGGCACTCACACTGCCC
>QXTE01000729.1:95504-118482 GCA_003942145.1 Platysternon megacephalum
TCTAAACCAATGGTCCCCAAACCTTTCAGGGTCACATCCCACACTTACCCATGTCTGCCGTGCCCCCGACCCCCCCGAGCCAGGGCTGGGGACATGGCCACACTTCCGGGGTGGGGGAGATGTGGATGGGGTAAGGGGGCCGAGGCTGGTGCTGGGAGCAGGGGCTGAGGCTGGGGACGGACCCGAAGCGGAGATGGGGGCAGAGTGGGACTGGGTGTCACTTCCTCCCTGTCCCTGTGGGGGCTGGCCCTGGCCCACCAAGCCTCCCCCCAAACATTCCTCCGTGCCCCACAGTTTGGGGACCTCTGATCTAAACAGCCAGATGCAGGTGTGAGGTGATTGCAGCACAGGGTGGCACTTACACCTTTGCGTGGCTGTTTAGACATGTCCCACACTCAGAATTACACCCTCGCAGGTGTAGACTCGATAGCAAAGTCCGTGTAGCAAAATTCAAATCCAGATTCTCCTAGCACCCTGGATCCTCACTTACTCTGGTGCAAACGAAGTGTAAAAATGCCAACAGATCAGAATGGTAGTGCTGGATTCTCAAAGGGCACTTTACACCGGTTTGGTAGTATAAAGGGGCCTTAAAATGGGAGTAAATGTAATTCACAGTTGCTGTAAGACCCCAGGAGGCGGTAGCTACGTCGACAGGAGAAGCCCGGCCTAGTGCTGTCTACACCAGGGGTTTAGTCGGTGTAACTGCGTGGCTCAGGGGGGTGGATGTTTCACACCCCTGAGCGAGGTGGTTATATCGATGTAAGTTTGTAGCGTAGACCTGGCTTCAGTCTCTATTAGTTTCTCTAGGTTTGTAGAGACATTTCACTAGGACCCCGCTGGGCCGAGCTGAGAATCGGTTCGTCAGCATTCAAACTGGCTGGATCCTGCCCCGAATGCCGTTCCGAGCATGTTGCTCCTTCTCTTGCAGATGTCCGACAGCCTGCAGCGTAATGGGAACCGGCCCCACGTTGTCACTTCACTCGCTCGCTCTGTGGACCCTCTGCAGTAAGTCCCCAGTTCAGTACAGTTCTGATTGGAACGACGCCGGCTTGGACACGTGCGCCTTGGTCCTTTGATCACACCCATGGAGGGGCTCAGTCCTAGATCTCCCGCACATCACACTCACAGCTCTCCCACACTGCTCCAACTAGTCCCTCCACCATTCAGTACAGCTACGCCCCACCCTTTGAAGGCAACTAGTGTGCACACCGATAATTCTCTTGCCGTGCCAACTCCAGGGGGGGCAGAGTTAAGGTTACGTGGGTGTTGACCTTAACTCAGTATTTCCTGGTTTTCAGAAGCCTGAGTTTTGTTGAACTCGACATTCTGGTAGGGCAGGAGCTATCACTGGGCATCCTTAACTCTGCATTAACTAGGGTGACCATACGTCCCGCTTTGGCCAAGAGAGTCCCATTTTTAAGTCCTGTCCTGGCTCAGTTGGCAAGAGCAAACTGGACAAATGCACAGTTGTGTCAAAAAAGTGGGGAGTGACCCCTAGCAGTGCACGGAGGAATGTGTGGGGAGGTGGGGGTGGGGGACGAGTGGCAACGCCAGACCTACCTGGGAGGGAGGGCTCGGGAGAGTGGCGGGGGCCAGGCCAGCCCCACGTGAGTGGGTGACAGCGGGTTTTGGGCCAGCTCCACATGCAGGGGGTTGAGGGAGGCCTCAAATGATTTTTGTCCCTGTAACACGCTGCCCTTGTCACGCTCTGGGAGAAACATTCATGCCAACGTACGAGGCACTGGGGAGACCTCAGCTGGAAAACCATGTCCAATTCTGCTCAGGGAAGATGAATCCGGGTTGGGCCAGGTGCAGAGAAGGGCTGCTAGGATGATCACAGGAATGGAGAGCTGATCTTATGGAAAAGCTTGGCTTGTTTAGCCTAGCAAAAGCAGGCCAAGAAATGAAGTTCTCGGGTCTGTGTTGTGCCGATGGTCATAATGGTCCATTCTGGCTTTAACATCTACGCTTCCGGTTCTTGGTTCCCCTGAGTCCCACACTGGCCCTGTAATTTTCACCCACTTTCAGATCCCTTCATGCAGTCAGAGGGGCACAAAGCAGTTTCAGTGTCAATTAGGGCTGAAAAATGTACGGGTGGAGAGAGACTGGATTTGAAAGTCAAAAATGTTATGTTGACAGCATACAACTAGAGAAGTTAGAAACAAACATCAAATCCACTTACGGGAAGATTGTGACATAACACAAACTTATTTCTTAGACTCCAGAACCCTAAGACAGAAGAACCAAAACCAGAGAGAGACAAAGCAGGCTGCTCCTAAGGTGGAGAGGCATAACTCAACCCACCTTACTCTAGGCTGGCTCTTTGCAGACTGACTGATGATCGCACACTTCCCTGCAGACCCCAAGCTTTTGAGTGGGACCTGAGAACCTCTTACCCGTTAAAGAGATAGCGTGTCATTTTAACACTCTAATACCGACCCTTGCTTTCCTTTCAGGGGTGATCATGGCACAGTCACCCATCGCAGCTCAGTGCGGCGAGGACGTCACCCTGAGCTGCACCTTTCCCACACTCGGCTTGGCAGCAAATCAACATGTGAACGTCACCTGGAAGAAGCCAAAAGCCGATGGACCAGATCTGCTGGTCCACAGCTACTCTTTGGGAACGGAGAAACAATCTGAGGCTTACAGGGGGCGGACGCAGCTGGATCCAGAAGGATTCGCCAAAGGGGACGCGTCCCTGAGACTGAGGGATGTTCACATTCAGGACGAGGGGTCTTATAGCTGCTTCGTCAACTCTGAGCTGGGCCCGTGGTCTGAGGAGACGTTGCTGACAGTGCTGAGTATGACGCCTCCTACAATGGGCTTTGCTGGCCTCTGAGGCCACAGCTGGTTGAAGTGATGCCGTTCAAATGTTTGTGGGGTGGAAAACAGCTTTTCAACTAAATGCAAATTTTCACGCCCCCTTCCCCCCCCAAAAATCCATTTTCTGTTGCTTAATTCCCATTGAAGTCGAGGGATTTAGGCACGTAGAGGGATTCTCAAAAGCACCTCTCTGCATCTGTAGGCACCTGACTCCCTTTGGAAATCCCCTCACGCTGTCTTGGTGCAACCATCACTTTGATACCAAAGCGTCTCTGACACCCTCCATCACTAGCTCCAGTATTAACCACCATCTCCCCTTCTGCGAATCCACTCAGGTTTTGCAGTTACAGATTTTGGGGTGGAATGGAAAACGGGTGCAGGCTGTTTCCCCGAGGAAACACCAACAGAGCCGCGTTGTGTTGTGGTCACGTTTTAGACTACAGCGTATGCGTGTCGGGTGTACATGAGCCACTGCTTGGTGTCTGAAAAATTCAACCCAAAATATTGATTTTTCTCTTTAAGGGGCAAGACAACGAGAGTCGCCCGTTGTAGTTCAGGAAAGGGAGGACGTCACCCTCAGCTGCTCCTTCGAACCTGAGCGAAACCTCCGGCTGTTGAACATCACCTGGAAGAAGGAAACAGCGGCGGGACGGGATCTCCTGGTTCACACATACTATAATGGGAGGGACCAGATGCTGAAACAGAACAAGGCTTACCGGGGCCGGACCCAGCTATATCCGGAGAGATTCCACGAGGGAAACGCGTCCCTGAGACTCAAGAACGTCCGGCTGGCGGATGAGGGCTTCTACACCTGTCACGTCAAGCCCGATCTGGGCAGGTTTTCCGTGCGGATGAGAGTGGCCGTGGAGAAGGGTAGGGCTCCTCTTACAGGGCACCGCACAATCCCAGGGCCACTAGGAACTGCTCCACGTGGCGGTGGGTTCTCACAGCACCGTAACTGTCACGGAGTGTGGGGGAGTCCGGGCCCTGTACCCCCAGCTTCCTGCGATTCACCATAACTCTCAGCCAGCCAGTAAAACAGAAGGTTTATTGAGACGACAGGAACACAGTCCAAAACAGGTCTTGCCAGTACAGACAACAGGATCCCCTTTAAGTAGGTCTATTTGGGGCCCCAGGGAGGCCCCGGCCTCGCTGGGAAGCCTAAGCCCCATCAGGCTCCCTCTTCATTCCTAGCCAGCTTCCAAGAACTGAAAACCCCTTCCAGGCGTCTCCTTTCTCCCTTCCCCCATGGCTCCTCCCCCGGCCTTTTCCTTTGTCCGAATTCCCCGTCAAAGGTGTTACCTGGTCTCCAACTCCCCTCCTGGGTTCTCATGTTACATGCTCAGGTATCTCCCTTCCCCCATGCAGACAGTCCCAGCTCAGCTCCCCTGCAATCTTCCCCCTCAGTATTCACATAACACAACAAAACATTCTCACTTCGTCACAGTAACCCATTGGGGAGCGGAGCCGGACGGCTCAGCGAGATGGTACATAGGAGGCCCAGGGGATCGCTGGTGAATCTCAGTGGAAGGGGTGAGAGGGGCCAAGCACAGGCAAATAGGGTTGCCAACGGTCCTGTTTTTACCCAGGCAGTCTGGTTTTTGGCTTCTCTGTCTGGGTGGTTTTCGGGGACCTGGCAACCCTCAATGGCACCCAAACCAAAAGTCCGGTTACCGCGGGGTGGAGGGAGGCACCAGGAGTCATTACCCCGCGCCAGACTCTGCTCGACCAAGGCCACCTCCTACCTGCTGGCGGGCCCCTTGAGACAATCCAGCGAGCAATGTGGGGAGAGGAGCAAGCAATGGAGTGGGGCCTTGGGAAGAGATGAAGAAGGGGGCATGACCTCCTTGCAGGTCTGGTTACCAGCAATTAGAAAGGTGGGAACCCTATGGGCAAATGGGAGGAGAGGTGTCCAAGAGATGATCTCTCTGTGCAGCTCTGACAATATTGGAGATCCCCCGGGCTCGTGGCAGTGGGAAAGGTGTCTGCAATTCCCAACACTTCTTGGGAGGAGGGGGCGTTCCTGGGACCCTGCTGCACTCACAGAAGCATTCTGGGTTTTGTGGATTTTTCCTTTTTTCCTCCCCATTCCTTACAGGCGCCAGGTGTGTCTGGTTCTACTGGACACCTCTTCTTCTTCTTTCCCTGTTGGTAATGCGTCATCTTCCCGTCCGATGGAAACTGAGGCCGTCCAAACACGCCTTTGGATTGGAGGCTGAACAAACATATGCCCGTCTGTCTGATGACTATGAGGATAAAAATGACGACGTGGAGGGAAGAGCGCAGCCGGAAGCGTATTTCTTGTCGGACTTAAGAGTGGATGATACCAACCAGACTCTAGAGTCCCGGCAGGTGAGTTTCAAAACATTTTTCTCTCCTTGGCGCGTCTGTTGGGCGGCGTCTTCATTACAGATGTGAGGAGGGTTTACGCCTGAGCATTTTTCTTTTCCCCCGTTTGAAATCCCTCTGTTTAATTACATTTGCACTCAGCGGTCTCCAGACACAAAGAAAAAAAATTCCCTGCCTCCCGTTCTCCACCAGAATTTTTAAGGCTGACTGTTTTCTGACACTGAATGTCAGGGTGCAGGTACGCAGCACCTGGATGGACTGTGAGGAGTTTATAATTGCTCAGAAATGCATCGATTCCGGCCAGAAGGGACCACTCTGATCATCTGGTCTGACCTCCTGGAAAACGCAGACCAGAGAAATGCCCCAATCAGACCCTTTAGAAAAAACATCCAATCTTGATTTTAAAATTGCCAGTGATGGAGAATTCACCACAACCCCTGGTAATTTGTTCCAATGATTAATTACTCTCACGGTTAAACCTTATTTCCAGTCTGAGTTTGTCTAGCTTCAACTTCCTTTTTCTACTCGACTGAAGAGCCCTCTGTTATCAATTTTCTATTCCCCATGTAGATATTTATTCCCCATGTAGGTGATCTTATTCTTATTGCCTTAATTCTGGAGGCCAGATATTTCTCCTTGTGTCCATTTGCTTCCTTCATCAATTTTCTACAATGCCTAGCTTAACATAAGAACATAAGAATGGCCATACTGGGTCAGACCAAAGGTCCATCCAGCCCAGTATCCTGTCTGCCGACAGTGGCCAATGCCAGGTGCCCCAGAGGGAGTGAACCTAACAGGTAATGATTAAGTGATCTCTCTCCTGCCATCCATCTCCACCCTCTAACAAACAGAGGCTAGGGACACCATTCCTTACCCATCCTGGCTAATAGCCATTAATGGACTTAACCTCCATGAATTTATGTAGTTCTCTTTTAAACCCTGTTATAGTCCTAGCCTTCACAACCTCCTCAGGTAAGGAGTTCCACAGGTTGACTGTGCGCTGTGTGAAGAAGAACTTCCTTTTATTTGTTTTAAACCTGCTGCCCATTAATTTCATTTGGTGGCCCTAGTTCTTATATTATGGGAACAAGTAAATCACTTTTCCATATTCACTTTCTCCACATCACTCATGATTTTATAGACCTCTATCATATCCCCCCCAGTCTCCTCTTTTCCTCTTTGAAAAGTCCTAGCACAGTCAACTTGTGGAACAATGAAAGACTATTGTCTAAATAGGTCAGACAGACACGGTCGGGGAAGGGGGAGAACACACATGTGGAGCGAGCGATGGGATGGCCGCAAACGAAGTGTGTTTCGTTAGCACCAGGGAAGGGACAAGGGCGGGGACAGGGGTGCCAAGGGGAACGGAGTCAGAGGAGTAAAGCTGAGGTGAAGAGACCTTGGGGGGGGGGGGGGGGGGGGGGGGGGGGAGAACCNTTCAGCTTATGGCTTCCCAGCCTTGCCTCGTTCACCTGCCCCAAGGATTTCGCCAAGGCCTTCTGGTGGAGGATACAGTTTTATGCCTTTCCTACCTTCATTCCGGTTAGCCCAGCAGAGGTTTCATCCACACTGCAGCTGGGACGTGTCATTCCCAGCGTGGGCAGAGGTGCACGTGCCAGCTCCGATCAAGCTAGCCCCTAGCAGCGGGGCCACGGAGACGCAAGCCGTAGCCCCCCAGTACAATCCCCTCCGAGATCCTAGAACGTCCTGGGGCAGCTAGCCCGAGCCACCGCCTGTACCTTGCAGTCATGCCGCTATTTTTAGTGAGCTAGTGCAATCACAGTTGTGCCGATTGCAGGGTAAACGCACCCTTTCTATTCACTCCAATGTGAATCTTTTCTAGACGCCAGCCTGGAATGAAAGACACGCATGGGAGAAGCCTGAACAGCCGAAATTCTCCCGTGGAAAGTCCCCTGCAAGGGAAAAGGTTCCCAGAAATATTGCCTGGAAGCCTAGCAAAAAAGGTAAAGTCCCACTTGTAAGGAGCGCTATTTTCACACAGAAGAAGGAAAACTAATTCAAAAGAATGAGTTAGGCATGTTTGTTTCATAGACCTCCCATTATTTCTTAACTCTCTAGATCTCTGTGGATTATTTCTCACACGTTTTTGCCTTCTTCCCAATTTCGTATCTAGGCATGTAACTAACAAGTTGCTCCCTTCTTCCAGAACAGAAATGAAGATGTTAAATAGATCGGGCACTTTTAGGGGCAGGGGAATGTCTCTCCCTGGGTTTGTGCAGCGCCCGGCGCCCTGGGACCCTGGATCTTGATTGAGCTCCGTGCTGTGCCCAGCAATACGCAGCCCTGATTTCGGTCAGGGTGTGGCAGTGCCCACTGCTACAAGCAGCACCGCTCTGCGTTTGGACTCTAATACAAGTTCTGGGGCTGGTTTGCTTGTGTGTTACTCCCCGTCAGAAATCAGGAAGTGGGGCTGCGGGTCGAGCCAGGTTACCTGGAGAGAAGCCAGGCTGGAGCAGGACTAGGAACAAGCAGGCGCCATCCAGCTGCCAAGCCGGCTTCCAGCAAGCGGAAATTGGCTTCACGCTGCATGTAATTGCTTAGTCATGTCTTTAAGCAGCGTGTTGCTTGTTTTGGGGCTTATCCAGGTGGTGGCTGCTGCCTTTGCTGCCGGAGAGCGTGATTGGTTCCTGGTTGCGCAATCTGCTACCAAAAAAAAGCTTTAAAGGCTCCATGCTTAGCAGCCTGCAAACTGCTGCTTCTTCGGAGCTGGTCTGCTGGACTTCCAGCTAATCAGGTGGGGTGGCCAATTTTAGGCAGCCTACTCCAGGGTGCCTGCGCTCAAAGACCAGCTCTGCTACAGGCCCCGATTCCCGCCCATCACATCCAGCTGAACAGGCAGGAGACACCCGGAGACCAGGTTCTGGTCTTGGATCTGTTAGTAAATTTCTTGTCGCCCCAGGTACCTCGACACTGCAGCTGGGAGCGAATGCCTCAGCCCCGGCAGGCAGCTCCAGGGGAGCGCAGAACGCTGAAAACAGCTTTCCCCACAGAGCCTGGAGCTGAGATAAAAGCATCAAGTGGGTCTGTTAGTGGCTGGGAAGGGAAATGCCTCTGTGTCCCCCACCACACACATTCCAGCTGCCCTCACACACACACACACACACACACACACACATTGTCTCCTGGCTCCCAGCCACGCTGTGCTGTGGATGGAGTGTGATCTATGGTAAAATGTCACTTCCATGTGTAAATCAAACTTGTGTGTGCAGAAGGCAAGGGAAGGAGACACTAAAAAAGGCAGAGACACAGCTCAGTCCCAACCTGCAGGCCCCTGCTACTCCAGCCCTGGGCTCCCTCCACTGCTCTGCTGGTGCTCCTCGATCCCGACCCACAGCCCCCTGCTATCCTAGCGATGGTCTCAGGCTCTCTGCAGACTCAGGCAGGCGTTGCTGCATCAGTTACACTTGGGGAGTCCCTCCTCTGGCATCTGTTGTCCCAGGTGTCTGTAGACTTCTCTCTCCATCCGTTACCCTCGGCTCATTATTTTGAGGTTGTTTTCACAAGCGTAACAGCTAGAGAGTTACTTTGAAAAAGGAAAAGGAAAGGCGCGTGTAACGGGATGCACTCACCCCTCGTGAGCGCCCCCTGGCTGAGTGCGTGTGCCTGCGCTTTCTTCTGTGTTTTTGGTGGCTCTTCAGTGACTCAGCCCTCCGGCCGAGTCACACACGCTCTGTGCGTGAGGAATAAAACAAACCCCTTCAGGGGTACAAGTCCAACAGGGGGTCTCTCTTGGGGCCCTCTGTAATGTCCCTCAGTTTGTTCCCCACTCTGGAATAGAGCAGTGCCCCAGGACTCCTTCCCTGGAGGCAATGCCTTCACCCTCTCAGGGCCTTTCTGGCTTCAGCTGGGTCACCACAGCTCAGTTCCCCTTCTGGGACACCTCAAAGTCCAGACCTTTTCCCCCCCCCAGTGGCTAATGGGGGTTGTGGGGGACCCAGGCCCACCCACTACTCTGGGTCCTGGCCCAGGGACCCTGTAGCTAGCAGCTGTCAGCTGCGTCTGTTCATTTTAGTCCCACAGCTGCTTTAATTCCCTGGGCCACTTCCCCGCAGCCCTGCACCGTCTTTGCCCTCACCTCAGGGCTCTGTCCTGCCCGCAGAACTGCTACTCTGCCAGCCAGTCACCCAGTCTTCACTCCTTGAGCTCCACACAGCAACTACCTGCGGTGCTGTTCTGCAGCTCCTTTTATATGGCCTTCCTGGCCCCTGATTGGCTGCTTCCCCTGCAGCCACTCTAGCCTGCTTGGAGGACCTCTTTACTGCTCTTTTTTTCTGGGGCGGGGAACTCCCTGCTGGAGGCCCCAGGGCCTAGTCTACCCCATCACACCGCGATTCTGGAGAAGAAGCGAGAAGCTTCAGGTAGGGGCAGGTACAGATATGGGCACGTACTGGATGTTGTAAATGACAGAGGCTGGCAATGACCCCCAACGGAATCAGGAATTGGCAGCCCACAGCCGCGTCCCAGCCATGCGTGGGGAACAGCCCAGCCAGCCCCCTACGGAATGTCACTGAAGTCTGAGTTTCAGGTTTGACAGGGAATTTTAAAGCCAACTGTAATTGAAACGTTTCTTTTCCTTTTCCAAGGCCAGCGGCTGGGCTCTCACGGGGTCAGCGCTGATTCCTGGATCTACACGTTTACTTCTGACGCGAGTGACCTTTCTGAAGCAGATTCTGCATGGCAGGAGGATGGAGGGTCGTCACAAAACACCATGCGAAGCGTCGCTCTCCTGGGGCAGACGGGCGCTGGGAAATCATCCTTTGCCAATGCCATTAGAGGCCTGGGTGATGAAGAGGAAGGTGCTGCTAAAACCGGGGTGGTGGAAACGACACTGGTACCGACTTCTTACCAGCTTCCCAAACAGCCCAATGTTACAATATGGGACCTGCCGGGGTTCGGGTTGATGACGCGTCAATCAGACATGGACCTCGATCCCTTCAGTTTGAGCCAATACGATGCGTTCCTCATCTTCTCCTCCCGTCACTTCACAGCCACCCACGCTGGCCTGGCCCGGGAGATCCAGCAAGCAGGGAAGAAGGTTTATTTTGTGCGCTCCAGGGTCGACAGGAACTTGCTTGCTGCCCGGAGGCATCGGCCTTCTACCTATAATGAAGAGCGAATTCTGCAGGGAATCAGAGACACCTGCGTGAAAGACTTGCAGAGAGAAGGGGTGACTTCCCCGCAGGTTTTTCTCCTGTCTAGCTTTGAATATGGCCGACACGACTTCCCTCTCCTAGAGGAAATATTACAGCAAGAATTTGGGAGTCGTTTCCCTGGCTGAGCTCTTGTTCCCCAAAAAATCTTGCACAAGGAAAAAGCAGCCATGCAGAGTCAGAAACCAGCCCAAATTATAATACTGAAAATATTCATATAAATCTCCAAAAGGACAGGACAGAACTAGAGGAGGTTTAGAGAAGGACCGTGAGAATGATCAAGGGATGAGAAAAACTTGGTTATGGAGAAAGATTGAAAAAAATTGGGGTTCCCTTAGAAAGGAGACGAAGACGAGGGGACAGGATAAAAGTCTATAAAATAATGACTGGGACAGAGAAGTGAGATCCGGAGCTTCTGTCTTCCCCGTCCCCTAACACAAGAGCAAGGGGGCATTTAATAAACTTACAGGTTGGGAAATTCAAACCCGAGGAAAGGAGCTCCTTTTTCACACAGCATGTGGAACTCACCTAAGTTCCCTCTAAGCTGCGTGGCCATGCAGCCGCACAGCTACCTATTAAGCCCCACGCAGGGGTTCAGGGCTGCGGTGGGGAGAGATGCCTCTCCCCAAGCCCCGAAGCTGTGGCGGCCTGGGGAGAGGAGTCTCTGCCAGCTGGCCCCAACCCAGAGCTTCTGTGGCTGGGGAAGAGGCACCTCTGCCTGCCAGCCCCAAACTGGAGCTGTTGCAGCCGGGGGAGCAGCGCCCTCCCCCGGCAGGGCCTGTTGGAGCTCCTGGGGCAGGGGAGAGGTGCCTCTCATCTGGCCCCAAGTTGCTGCGGTGAGAGAGGGCTGGGGGTTGTCCTCTCTCCCTGGAGCAGCCCGCACTCCAAACCCTTCATCCTCAGCCCCACCCCAGAGCCCGCACCCCCAGCCAGAGCTCTCACCCCAGACCCCAAGCCGTTGCCCCATCCCTGAGCCCCCTCCTGCACCCTGAACCCCTCCTTCCCCACCCCACTCCAGAGCCTGCACCCCCAGCCAGAGCCCTCACCCTCCTGCAGCCAACCCCTCGGCCCCAGCCCTGAGGCCCTCCGGCCGCACCCCAACCCCTCGGCCCCAGCCCTTAGGCCCTCCGGCCGCACCCCAACACCTCGGCCCCAGCCCTGAGGCCCCCCGGCCGCACCCCAACCCCCCCGCCCCCGCCCCGCCGCCCCCCCGGCCCCGCCCCACCCCCCCGCCCCCACCCCCCCGCCCCCCCGCCCCCCCCCCACCCCCCCTCCCCCACCCCCAGGCCCCCCCGGCCCCCCCCCAACCCCCCTCCCCCCCCCCCGCGCCCCCCCCGCCCCCCCCCCCCCCCCCCCCCCCCGGCCCCCCCCCCCCCCCCCCCCCCCAACCCCCCCCCCCCCCCCCCCCCCCACCCCCCCCCCCCCCGCCCCGGCCCCCTCCCGCCGCCCCCCAACCCCGCGGCCCCAGCCCTGAGGCCCTCCCGCCGCACCCCAACCCCTCGGCCCCCGCCCCGCCGCCCCCCGGCCGCACCCCCAACCCCCTGGCCCCCCCCCCCCCCCCCCCGGGCCCCCCGGCCCCCCCCCAACCCCTCGGCCCCAGCCCCGGGGCCCTCCGGCCGCACCCCAACCCCTCGGCCCCAGCCCTGAGGCCCTCCGGCCGCACCCCAACCCCTCGGCCCCAGCCCCGCCACACACTGTCCATGTGTGGAGTAACTTTTGTTATGTGCACCAATATGGAGGTGATGTATCATAGTGGTGCACATAACAAAAGTCATTCCACACATGGACATAAAAAATTACAGGGAACACTGGAACTCACTACCCCATGATGTCATTTGGGGGTTGGACTAGATACCTCCTGAGGTCCCTTCCAACCCTGATATTCTATGATTCTACTAAGGCAAAGAGTTTAACAAGCTTCAAAGGGATTGGCCATTTGTACATCTAACAAGAATAGCCAGAGCAATCGTAGAAAATGACAACAAAATGGTGTTGTTTGTAGCATTGTTGTAGCCATGCTGGTCCCAGGATATTAGAGAGACGAGGCGGGGAAGGGAATAGCTTTTATTGAACCAACTTCTGTTGGGGAGCGAGACCAGCTTGGGAACTACACAACACTCTTCCTCAGGTCTGGGAAAGGCATCAGAATATCACAGCTAAATACAAGCGGGGACAGATTGTGTAGCATATTGAGCAATAACAAGCACGTGGGTGAACCGAGACAATCATTGCGCTCTTTGAATTGATCCAAAACCAAAATGGTGTTTATCCAACACATGCCGCCGAAACACCAGACACGTTTACTTGTATCTACACCGAGCGGTAACGCTGACTGCAGGGGTGTGGTTTCTAAACCGCTTGGTCATGTGGCGCATTAATTTCTCTGTGTAGGCGCTGCTGGTGTGCACCAGAGGCTTGCTAGTGTTCTTTGCCATCGTGCTGTTTGAAACAGCGCTACAGTAAACGCGCACCAGGAAACCTTACAAAGAGAGATTGTTCGTTGCAGGTGTGGAAGGATTTGTTTTTA
The DNA here is from genome assembly GCA_003942145.1 of Platysternon megacephalum. NCBI lineage: Eukaryota > Metazoa > Chordata > Testudines > Platysternidae > Platysternon > Platysternon megacephalum. The sequence continues at coordinate 108,375 of QXTE01000729.1, forward strand.
CTAGTAAATGTCAGTAAGCGTCAATTTCACCGGACACCCACAAATGAAGGAAAAAATATTTCCATTGATAATAACTGAAGTGTGTTGAGATGGGTTCCTGTCTGCATCCTGTAAAACTTGCCCATACCGGTATTGCCCTGGCCTCTTCTTTTGTAATTCAGTGTTGCACGCATTCTAAAACAATATGCATTTCCTCACCTTTTGGGGGCGAAGCCGGACTTTGAGGCACCTGCTCCCCTACTTGGTGTAAACTTTGCTTGTGCCAATCAGAAACGAACACAAACAGGTTTTGGGCCCCGTCCCCTATGACACTTCTGTGATGTCATAGTTGGTACTTTATGGGCCATGTGCAGGCAGGAAGAGGAGAAAGAACAACGAATCCTGTGTATCCTGCGTACACCCGTAACCGAGCCTGATCACCTCGAAGCCTCTCTCTCAGCTCACGTGTTTCAAACAGAGTTTCTACGTTTGCCGGTCGTTACGGGTTGGTTTGTATTCGTAAGTATCAGTTATTACTAAATGCTGCATCTTTGTTTATAAATATTGTTAGTAGATATTTTAGTCATTGTGTGTTTTAAGTTTCATTAACTCTATTAGCTAATCGAACGCTGCTCCCTTACCCCTTGTAATTATCCCCAATAAAACTTTAAATTGATTAATTGTAGTGGTGTGTGTGTGTCTGCAGTTTGCATCGTGACCCATACTCTCCTTGCATCCCTTACCAATATAGTCTATTGCCACGTGCAGCCTGGTAAATAACAGGCCTGCATTTTCTTTCGCCCCTGCGAGTCCGTGGCAATCCACAAAGTGTACAGACCGGCAGAGTCAGAGAAACACTGCTTGAGAACTTATCAGAGTTTGATTTAAGACTATTTACTTGGTGTATTTTGACATGCGATATTGAAAATTTGTGTTTTAATGGTTATAAAGCTTTCACTTTTTGAATCTCAGCATCTACTGTCATTAAACACTTAGTATCTGATCCCCCCTTCATACTTTCCCACTGTGACGGGTTGGATCACAGAAACCCCCTGGGAGCTGCCACTTGATGTGCCAAGACTACTTCTTCCCCTGCTTTCCCTGCCAGCCTGGGACTCCAGCACCCTGCCTTGCTGAGCCAGACACGCCCGTCTGCTCCAACACAGACCCAGGCTCTGAACCACGTGCCCCAAAACAGCAGACTTAAATGAAAGCAAGTTAAGAAGTGTTCCTGTTTTTAACACTCAGATGCCCAACTCCCAATAGGGTCCAAACCCCAAATAAATCCATTTTACCCTGTATAAAGCAATTGTCCTGGCTAATGGGAGTCATCAAGATTCCAAACCACCATTAATGGCCCACACTTTGCATAATTACAATAGGCCCTCAGAGTTATATTTTATATTTCTAGTTTTAGATACAAGCGTGGTACATTTATACAAATAGAATGACCGCACTCAGTAGATTATAAGCTTTGTAATGATACCTTACAAGAGACCTTTTGCATGAAGCATATTCCAGTTACATTATATTCACACTCATTAGCATATTTTTATAAAATCATGTAGAGTGAAACGTCATACCCGCAACTGTGAAAATTTAAATAGATACAAATCGAACAAAAGGCTTCAAAATAAACTTCAATATTATTAGTTGAATTCTGCCAAGCCCAAATATATACGATTGTAATGAGCAATGCATAGAACGGACATTACTCTTTGGAGTATATACAAAATCAAAGTCCAATTTTTGGACCTCTGCACAGAACTGCAAAATTGCTAAAAATAAACCCTGAGAAATGAAAGTAACAAACCCCCCAAATAGAGACCCTAGAAATGCCCTTTCCCACCCACCCATGGAGCTAAAACTCCTCCTGGCTCACATCTCGATTGCTGTGACGTCCCCTTCTCCAGCCTTGACAAATGCAATCCTGCCCTGCTCAGATGCATAAGAACATAAGAACGGCCACACTGGGTCAGAGCAAAGGTCCATCCAGCCCAGTATCCTGTCTGCCAACAGTGGCCAATGCCAGGTGCCCCAGAGGGAATGAACAGAACAAGGAATCATCCAGTGATCCCGTCGCCCATTCCCAGCTGCTGGCAAAGAGAGGCTAGGGACACCATTCCTGCCCATCCCGGCATTCAGAAAGCTGCTGCAGAGATCGTTCCCCGAGCCCGTCGCTTTGTCTGCATCGCCCTTCTCTTTGCTTTGCAGCCCTGCACTGGCTCCCCCTTCTCCAGCTCCTCCAATGTCAGCTGCTTCTCTTCACTCTGACAGGCCTTCACGGCCAATCCGTACCTGACCTTTCATCTCTCGTTCGCACTCCCACCTCGGGTCGGCTCGTGCTGCCAGACACCATCGCCTACTCGGTACATTTCCAGATACGCCCCTCGGTGACACCCCCCCCCCCACTCTCCTTCACGCTTTGGGGGGATCTCCCCGTAAACATCCTGCTGGGCTAGACTGGCTTGTGATTTCCTTGCCCTCCCCCTTCTGTTTGTCTGGCTCCAGCTGGCATCTCTTCTCTTAGACTGGAAGGTCTTTGGGGCAAGGACTGACTTTATTCTGTGTACGTACAGCGCCTGGCGCAGTGGGGATCCTGGCCCATGATTAGAGTGCCCTGGAGCTACCGTAATGCACCTAATAAAGAAATAAATGAAGTGAGACCCATACAGCCCCCTCCAGGGTTAGCCCAAGAAGCACCGTTTCCTTCTGCCTTTGAGAGAGGCAGCATTGTGCCCAGGATCAGCACATTAAACATGCCCAGACACCTGTAACCAGCAGCTAACGGGCAAGGGTGAAATCGCACATGTCTTGGGGTTATGAAACCGTGACCCCTCAGGAAGGAGTTCATGAGCATCTCCCCGTCGGCCCCCCAGGACTAGGGGACTGCCCCCGTCAGACCTTACTCCAGAGAGAACTAAAGCCATGGCAAGAAGGTGGGGGGCACACAAGTGTCCACCTGGTCTGCTAAGAGTCACAATTCCCTGCCACATCTGGCAACCCTCCACCACTGGCAAACGACACATCTAGCAAGGCTGCCTAGCCCCGCTGGGGCTGGACGAATCCCTGGCAGGGCTGGGCTGGGTTTACTTGGTCCTGGCTCGGCGCAGGGGGCTGGACGTGATGATCCCATCCACCCCGGCATGGCCATGAGTCTATGGAAACACCACAGAAAGGAGATCGGTGACCCCTAGCACCCCGCTGCGGCATCGGGGCAGCCCTGAGTGCCAGGGGAGAGCCCCCACCCGCCCCCTGCAGCACAGCGCCCCCTAGTGCCAGGCTGCGGCATCGGGGCAGCCCTGAGTGCCAGGGGAGAGCCCCCACCCCGCCCCCTGCAGCACAGCGCCCCCTAGTGCCAGCCTGGGGCATTGGGGCCAGCCCTGAGTGCCTGGGGAGAGCCCCCACCCTGCCCCCTGCAGCACAGCGCCCCCTAGCACCCCGCTGCGGCATCAGGGCAGCCCTGACTGCCAGGGGAGAGCCCCCATCCCGCCCCCTGCAGCACAGCGCCCCCTAGTGCCAGCCTGGGGCATTGAGACCAGCCCTGAGTGCCAGGGGAGAGCCCCCACCCCGCCCCCTGCAGCACAGCGCCCCCTAGTGCCAGCCTGGGGCATTGGGGCCAGCCCTGAGTGCCTGGGGAGAGCCCCCACCCTGCCCCCTGCAGCACAGCGCCCCCTAGCACCCCGCTGCGGCATCAGGGCAGCCCTGACTGCCAGGGGAGAGCCCCCATCCCGCCCCCTGCAGCACAGCGCCCCCTAGTGCCAGCCTGGGGCATTGAGACCAGCCCTGAGTGCCAGGGGAGAGCCCCCACCCCGCCCCCTGCAGCACAGCGCCCCCTAGTGCCAGCCTGGGGCATTGGGGTCAGTCCTGACTGCCAGGGGAGAGCCCCCACCCTGCCCCCTGCAGCACAGCGCCCCCTAGTGCCAGCCTGGGGCATTGGGGCCAGCCCTGAGTGCCTGGGGAGAGCCCCCACCCTGCCCCCTGCAGCACAGCGCCCCCTAGTGCCGCCCTGGGGCATTGGGGCCAGTCCTGACAGCCAGGGGAGACCCCCACCCTGCCCCCTGTGGCACAGCGCCCCCTAGTGCTGCACTGGGGCATTGGGGCCAGCCCTGAGTGCCTGGGGAGAGCGCCCCTCAGTACTGGATCACTAACCCTGCTCCCTGCAGCGCTCTCTGGATTGTTGGAAACGTTCCTAGCCAAGCACTGAGTACGCACAAGCCGTCTTAGCTTGAGACTGACCAGTTCCTGCCAAGCTAACGCAGCTCTCTGCCAGGGGACCCCATTCGGGCACCTGTAAACCCTCTGGCAAGAGTCAAAGCGCGTCCTGCCAGGAAACTTTGCAGCGTCACCGTCAGCTCTTTGGCCAGGGCTACACTACACACGTACTGCGTCGCTCGGGGAGGGGGGGTGAAAAATCCACACACACACACCCCCGGTGTAGACAGCTGTATGTGGATGGGAGAGTGTCTCCCGCCGACATAACTAGCGTCTCTCACGGAGGTGGAGTTATGAAGCCGATGGGGAGAGCTCCCTCCCGTCGGTTTAGAGCAGTGGTCCCCAATGTGGTGCCCACCTAGTGCCCAGCAGGGGAGAGAAGCCGGGGCCCCGCGCCTGCTGGGGACAGAGAACTCCGGGGCTGCGGGCGCCGGTGTTCTCTCTCCTCGCGACTTCTCTCCGGCTTCTCTCTTCTCTCTGGATTCATATATGATGTAATATTAAATATGATGTTTTTCGTATTATTTAATGTACAAATACAAAATAAGCCTTGAAAAATTGTTGGCGCCCGCCCCACTCTTCTGAAAACATGAATGTGCTACTGGCCACAAAAAGGTTGGGGACCCCTGGTTTAGAGGGTCTCCCCAGATGTGCTACAGGGGTGCAGCTGTGCCAATGTCAATTCCTAGTGCAGACCTGCCCCTAATCTCCCACCGTCTGTGATGTTCAGGATTCTTGGTTGGGGGCGACGTCCCGGCTCGTTGGCTGGGGAGCTGGCAGCGCTGGAACTGGGCTGTTTGCTCGCTGCTTTCAAAGACAAACAGGAAAAAAACCCCTGCCAGTTGCTTTCACTTTCCAGATTATTCACCCTGCTCGGCGTCGGTGGGAGAGACACGAGAGAGATGGGAAACCGAACACACATCACTCCGGTTCTGTAAGCTCTTTGCCGAGTTGGGGCACCTGGGGCTCTCGGGAGGGAAGCTGGTAAGTGGCCTGTCTTGGCTTTGGGTCTTGTTTTGTCGGTGGCTGGTTGTTGGCAGGCCAAAGAGGCACCATAGCAGCTGCTGACTAGCAGCCATTTTTAGGTGTCCTGAACGCTACAAGTATCAGAGGGGTAGCCGTGTTAGTCTGGATCTGTAAAAGCAGCAAAGAATCCTGTGGCACCTTATAGACCAGGGGTCGGCAACCTTTCAGAAGTGGTGTGCCGAGTCCCCTTTTGCATGCAAATGCTGCTTAGCCTGGTGTAAAACTGTTCATCCTGATTCTCATTCACACCGAGTCCCCTTTACAACTCTCTGCTCACTGCACGACCCCGGTGAAGGAGCCAGGACGTGACTGAGAATCAGGCCCAGTTAAGCGGCTTTCAGCAGAGTGACTCCCGGTTTGCGCTGGGGCGAGGGGGGCTGCAGGAACCCGGGGCTGCAGGGCCAGTGTGAATGTCTGGAATGCAGCTAATCGGAGCATTTTCTCTCCTTCTCTTGCAGATGCGACATGGTCAGAGGCAGGGTGGGAATGAGCCCTGGCTGGTCACTGCTGTTGATGGCTCTGTGGACTCTCTATGGTAGGTATTTCCTGCTTCACTCTCCTGCTGCTTTTGTAAAAAGAGGAGGACTTTTGGCACCTTAGAGACTAACAAATTTATTTTGGCATAAGCTTTCATGGGCTAAAACTCCTTCATATACAGAACTAGCTGTACTGGTTTGAAACCCCTTTATACCACTGCAGCTGCAGCCGTGTCTACACTACACGCTTCTGCCAGCACAGGCCCTGTCTACACTATGAACTAGACAAATTAGAACCTAGACAAATTAGAGGATTGGGCCAAAAGAAACCTGATGAGGTTCAACAAGGACAAGTGCAGAGTCCTGCACTTAGGACGGAAGAATCCCATGCACTGCTACAGACTAGGGACCGAGTGGCTAGGCAGCAGTTCTGCAGAAAAGGACCTAGGGGTTACGGTGGACGAGAAGCTGGATATGAGTCGACAGTGTGCCCTTGTTGCCAAGAAGGCTAACGGCATTTTGGGCTGTATAAGTAGGGGCATTGCCAGCAGATCGAGGGACGTGATCGTTCCCCTCTATTCGACATTGGTGAGGCCTCACCTGGAGTACTGTGTCCAGTTTTGGGCCCCACACTACAAGAAGGATGTGGAAAAATTGGAAAGAGTCCAGCGGAGGGCAACAAAAATGATTAGGGGGCTGGAGCACATGAGTTATGAGGAGAGGCTGAGGGAACTGGGATTGTTTAGTCTGCAGAAGAGAAGAATGAGGGGGGATTTGATAGCTGCTTTCAACTACCTGAAAGGGGGTTCCAAAGAGGATGGATCTAGACTGTTCTCAGTGGTACCAGATGACAGAACAAGGAGTAATGGTCTCAAGTTGCAGTGGGGGAGGTTTAGATTGGATATTAGGAAAAACTTTTTCACTAGGAGGGTGGTGAAGCACTGGAATGGGTTACCTAGGGAGGTGGTGGAATCTCCTTCCTTAGAGGTTTTTAAGGTCAGGCTTGACAAAGCCCTGGCTGGGATGATTTAGTTGGGATTAGGTCCTGCTTTGAGCAGGGGGTTGGACTAGATACCTCCTGAGGTCCCTTCCAACCCTGATATTCTATGATCCTAGGGGTCCGATTCCCCAGCTCGCGGTAGTTCAGGGACAGCTGGGGCGGGTATAGAAAGCCGTGTCAATGCAGTAGCACAGACAGCAACAGCTGCAGCCAGTGGGCACATGCTCAGCATGGCTAAGCCAGGCCTCTGCTGCTGCTACTTGTCCTGCTGTGGCTATTTATACCCCCTACACTGGGTCTAGTTCAAGTCTACAACCCGCTAGTGTAGACGCAGGCCCTGTCTGCACTAGGAGGACTTTGCCCCTTTACTATCCCAGCAAAGCTCTTCTCGTGTGGCCAGGCCTATAGCATAGTGCCGTAAAACCATCCCCTGTGAGCGCAACGAGCCAGATCAATAAAAGCCCAGACTGGCTGGGATCGCTGTGTGCACAATGACTTCCTCCAGCCCAGCGGGGTTAATGGAGGAATTGTACGTGGCAGGGCCGGGATGCTTTTTGTTACTAATCAGTAACCGTGCACTGGCCGTGGGTCTGTGGGAATGGGGGGCACCTGTTACGGATGCACGTGTCCGACGGTGGCAGGCTTTTCAGCTAGTCGGTGCAAATATTTGGGGAGGGCTTGGAAATGTGGGTTCAAGGTGAACGTTTCCCACACCAACCTTTGCTTCCCTTTAAGGATTCGCTGGCGCACAGCCGTCCATCACAGCTCACTATGGCGTGGACATCACTCTGGACTGCACCTTCGACCACATACCGGGGGTAAAACTCCATCGAGTGAACATCACCTGGAAGATGCAAAGAGCCGAGGGAGCCGCTCTCCTGGTTCACAGCTACTATGGGGAGAGGGACCTGTGGCAGGGACAGGACAAGGTTTACCGGGACCGGACGCAGCTGGACCCAGAGGGAATCCACAAAGGAAATGCGTCCCTGCGACTCAGGGCTGTGCGCTTCCAGGACGAGGGCTCCTACCTCTGCTACGTCACCTCTGAGCTGAGAACCTCGTCCCAGCAGATTTCACTGGCCGTGCTAAGTAGGTTTCCTCTGCCTGTGTCCCTGTCAGAGCGTCTGAGCCACAGTCACTCAGTGTGTACAATGTGATCACCCAGCAGAGCCAGCTCTGGTTAAAGCGCGACGATCCCCCAGGGCTTACACAGGCCACGTCTGCGCCAGCAGCGCTTTGCCTTGACTTTCAGCCGCCGTGTAGCCTTATGTTTTTCCACATAGGTTTAGCCCCCACAAGCACAGGCCTTGCCTCTGTCCTCCACTAGCGGCTGTATCACCTAAAGAGATAATAGCCTCCTAGTGGTTTCAGTTATTGGAGTTGTTCCTTTAGTTCATGGGACAGAAACACCTGCCTTTAGTTCTAAAGGTCATGGGTTCAAATCCCACTGGCAGCCCAAGCGGGGGGTTGGTGATGTTCTAGGCCAGGGGTCTCAAACTCAAATGACCCCGAGGGCCACATGAGGACTAGTGCATTCGCCCGAGGGCCGCATCACTGACACGCCCCCTTGCTGCCCCTGGCCCCACCCCTACTCCACCCCTTCCATGAGGCCCCGCCCCTGCCCTGTCTCTTCACCTCCTCCCCTAAGCACGTGGCTTCCCGCTCCTCCCTCCTGGAAAGTGCAAAACACGCACTTAGATTTACTTCTGTTAAAGCCCCCTCCCCCCCTGCTCTGCCTCTTCCATGGGTGGCAGGTTTGTAGAACCTGCCCCCTCCACCCCCACCTGCCTAAGGCTCTGGGAGGGAGTTTGGGTGGGGGAGGGGGTCTGGAGTGCAGGCTCTGGGATGGAGTTTGGGTGCTCGGTGCAGGCTCCAGGCTGGGGCAGGGGGTGGGGGTGCAGGCTTTGGGACGGAGTTTGGGGATAGGAGGGGGTGCAGGGGTGAGCGCTGTGGGGCTGGGGGTGAGGGGTTTGGGGCATTGGAGAGGCTCGGTGCATTGGAGAGTCTCAGGACTAGGGTAGAAGGGCAGGGGAAGGGCAGCCTGCCCTGGCCCTAGTGAAGGGGGGCACTAGGACCCTGCGGCAGCAGGTGATGCCGGAAGCCGGCAGAGCGGAGCAGAGTCAGCGTGAGCTGCAGGCTCCCGGGCGGTGAGGGGGCAGCAAGTGGGGGCCGGGAGACACTCGGGGGAGGCGCGTGGGGCCGGGGGAGAGACCTGGCCCCAAACATTGGGGAGCAGCCCGCAGGGAGCTTAGCAGGCACAGAAAATAGCTGGGTGAGGGGAGTTTGGCGGTGACAGGAAGTAACTGAGGGAGCTCTGCGGGCCGCGTGTTTGAGACCCCTGTTCTAGGCCTTTCTGTGCATGTGAATGTTGAAGGAAATGGCAGGTGGCTGCAAACTGTTTACTGCACAGAAAATGCTAAGTGTAACGCTGTTAGTCTTCTCGGTAACGTGGAAGGTCTCTTTGTGTTGATGTGCGTGTGCTGTGTGAGCATTCTGCGTGTGTGTCATGTAAGTGTACTGGGTTGGGAGTGTTGTGAAGGTTGTGTGTGTAGTGGGTGTGCTGAGTGTCTGTTGTGTTGTGTGAATGTTACAAGTGTGGCATGTTTGTTTGTGTTACTATTGCTGGTTGGTTTCTATAAAATAGAATGAAAAATGTGACAAAAAATTGCCCCTGTTGCTGGGGTAAATAATTCTGAGCCTTGTTTCTCGTTCAGGGGAGAGTGAAATGGAGTCTCCTATCGTAGCTCAGCAGGGGCAGGACGTCACCCTGAGCTGCCCCTTTGAATGCGGATTAAACCTCCAGCCGTTGAACGTCACCTGGAAGAAGGAAGAAGCCGAGGGGCGGGATCTCCTGGTTCACAGCTACTATAACGGGATGGACACGTTGCAGAGACAAGATGTCACTTACAAGGGCAGAACACAGCTCCACCCGGAGAGCTTCCCGCAGGGAAATGCGTCCCTGACGTTAAGGAGAGTTCGCAGCCAGGATGAGGGACTCTACATCTGCCATGTCAAGCCGGAACTGGGGCGCTTTTCTGTGCGGATACAAGTTACAGTCGAAGGTACGGGACAGCGTATTGTACAAGCCCCGAGGGGTTTTCCTACACTTGAGAAAAGCGCTTGAGGTATCTACCTTGATGTGACCGTAACCTTTTCCCCAGCCGTGGCAGGTTCTACCTCCATAGCTCTGGTCCAGGCTGTCCCTGCTCCCCCCTAGGGTCAATATGAGCCATACGTGCATTGCTGGCTTCTGACCCCCACCATAGCCACACAAGGAAGAGGCCTTGCAGATACCTCAATGAAAGCTGCGGCTTAATGTGCAGCGGCAGGGGAAAAACGAAGCAGATGTTAGACTGCACAAGGGATGGGAAGGGCTGAGAATGTGCCAGTAGCATCCACCAGAGTTTTTATT
>QXTE01000730.1:0-11519 GCA_003942145.1 Platysternon megacephalum
TGGCTGGGGCAGCAGGTACTGAGTGGGGGGCACCTGTTGTTTCAGGGGCCGGTGAGCTTTGAGGAGGTGACTGTGTATTTCACCGCGGGGCAGGGGGCGCTGCTGGACCCCGCTCAGACAGCCCTCTACAGGGACGTCATGCAGGAGAATTGGGAGACGGTGACCTCGCTGGGTAAGGATTCCTGTCCCCTCAGCTATTTGAAGCCACGGGGCGGCACTTCGGCGGCAGCTCTACCGCCGCCGCTTCATGCTTCGGTGGCAATTTGGCGGCAGGTCCTTCCTTCCAAGAGGGACCGAGGGACCCGCCGCCAAATTGCCGCCGAAGCCCCAGACGTGCCGCCCCTTTCCGTTGGCCGCCCCAAGCACCTGCTTGCTGCACTGGTGCCTGGAGCTGGCCCTGGGTCCTGGATCTCCAGGCCTGCGAGGAAAGCAACATCCCAAAGAGGCACCTGCACAGGTGAGGAGTCAGTGACACTGACACAGAAACTATTTGGCAAATGAAGGAAAAATCTGAAAATCCCCAAAATGTGGTGTGAGCCCCCCTCAGTTCTGCCTCATCTCACCCAGGTTAGGCGCTGGTCAGCAGGTGTCGTATCATCATGGCAGATCTCGCTCGTGGCTTCCCACCCACCCTGTTCGCTGTCAGGAGTTTTCTCCCTGACGTCACTTCCCTGGGAGTGTTTGGATGGGGCGTGGAGACAGAATCCAATTGCTCAGTCTCCCAACAGTTATTGTGTTTTCCCTCTTTGCTACTCCCCTTTGTGTCCTTTCTACCAGCCCAGGCACTGACTCCTGCCTGGATTCTCTCTCTCTCCCCCAGCAGGTGACGAGACAATGAGTGAGAACGAGGAGGGGAATCCACAGCAGGAAGGTCCTGAGGAAGTGGAACTGCAGGGGAGGTTTCTGAGAAGAGCTGAAGGGAATTTTTCCCAGTGCTGAGAACAGAGAAAAGCCTGGAGTAATCGGCACAGGTAAGAACATAAGAACATAAGAACGGCCGTACTAGGTCAGACCAAAGGTCCATCTAGCCCAGTATCCTGTCTACCGACAGTGGCCAATGCCAGGTGCCCCAGAGGAGTGAACCTAACAGGTAATGATCAAGTGATCTCTCTCCTGCCATCCATCTCCACCCTCTGACAAACAGAGGCTAGGGACACCATTCTTTACCCATCCTGGCTAATAGCCATTAGTGGACTTAACCTCCATGAATTTATCCAGTTCTCTTTTAAACGCTGTCATAGTCCTAGCCTTCACAACCTCCTCAGGTAAGGAGTTCCACAAGTTGACTGTGCGCTGTGTGAAGAAGAACTTCCTTTTATTTGTTTTAAACCTGCTGCCTATTAATTTCATTTGGTGACCCCTAGTTCTTGTATTATGGGAATAAGTAAATAACTTTTCCTTATCTACTTTCTCCACATCACTCATGATTTTATATACCTCTATCATATCCCCCCTTAGTCTCCTCTTTTCCAAGCTGAAAAGTCCTAGCCTCTTTAATCTCTCCTCATATGGGACCCGTTCCAAACCCCTAATCATTTTAGTTGCCCTTTTCTGAACCTTTTCTAGTGCCAGTATATCTTTTTTGAGATGAGGAGACCACATCTGTACGCAGTATTCAAGATGTGGGCGTACCATCGATTTATATAAGGGCAATAATATATTCTCCGTCTTATTCTCTATCCCCTTTTTAATGATTCCTAACATCCTGTTTGCTTTTTTGACCGCCTCTGCACACTGCGTGGACGTCTTCAGAGAACTATCCACGATGACTCCAAGATCTTTTTCCTGATTCGTTGTAGCTAAATTAGCCCCCATCATATTGTATGTATAGTTGGGGTTATTTTTTCCAATGTGCATTACTTTACATTTATCCACATTAAATTTCATTTGCCATTTTGTTGCCCAATCACTTAGTTTTGTGAGATCTTTTTGAAGTTCTTCACAGTCTGCTTTGGTCTTAACTATCTTGAGCAGTTTAGTATCATCTGCAAACTTTGCCACCTCACTGTTTACCCCTTTCTCCAGATCATTTATGAATAAGTTGAATAGGATTGGTCCGAGGACTGACCCTTGGGGAACACCACTAGTTACCCCTCTCCATTCTGAGAATTTACCATTAATTCCTACCCTTTGTTCCCTGTCTTTTAACCAGTTCTCAATCCATGAAAGGACCTTCCCTTTTATCCCATGACAGCTTAATTTACGTAAGAGCCTTTGGTGAGGGACCTTGTCAAAGGCTTTCTGGAAATCTAAGTACACTATGTCCACTGGATCCCCCTTGTCCACATGTTTGTTGACCCCTTCAAAGAACTCTAATAGATTAGTAAGACACGATTTCCCTTTACAGAAACCATGTTGACTATTGCTCAACAGTTTATGTTTTTCTATGTGTCTGACAATTTTATTCTTAACTATTGTTTCGACTAATTTGCCCGGTACCGACGTTAGACTTACAGGTCTGTAATTGCCGGGATCACCTCTAGAGCCCTTTTTAAATATTGGCGTTACATTAGCTAACTTCCAGTCATTGGGTACAGAAGCCGATTTAAAGGACAGGTTACAAACCTTAGTTAATAGTTCCGCAACTTCACATTTGAGTTCTTTCAGAACTCTTGGGTGAATGCCATCTGGTCCCGGTGACTTGTTAATGTTAAGTTTATCAATTAATTCCAAAACCTCCTCTAGTGACACTTCAATCTGTGACAGTTCCTCAGATTTGTCACCTACAAAAGCCAGCTCAGGTTGGGGAATCTCCCTAACATCCTCAGCCGTGAAGACTGAAGCAAAGAATCCATTTAGTTTCTCCGCAATGACTTTATCATCTTTAAGCGCTCCTTTTGTATTTTGATCATCAAGGGGCCCCACTGGTTGTTTAGCAGGCTTCCTGCTTCTGATGTACTTAAAAAACATTTTGTTATTACCTTTGGAGTTTTTGGCTAGCCGTTCTTCAAACTCCTCTTTGGCTTTTCTTATTACACTCTTGCACTTAAGTTGGCAGTGTTTGTGCTCCTTTCTATTTGCCTCACTAGGATTTGACTTCCACTTTTTAAAGGAAGTCTTTTTATCTCTCACTGCTTCTTTTACATGGTTGTTAAGCCATGGTGGCTCTTTTTTAGTTCTTTTACTGTGTTTCTTAATTTGGGGTATACATTGAAGTTGGGCCTCTATTATGGTGTCTTTAAAAAGCGCCCATGCAGCTTGCAGGGATTTCACTTTAGTCACTGTACCTTTTAACTTCTGTTTAACTAACCCCCTCATTTTTGCATAGTTTCCCCTTTTGAAATTAAATGCCACAGTGTTGGGCTGTTGAGATGTTCTTCCCACCACAGGGATGTTGAATGCTATTGTATTATGGTCACTATTTCCAAGCGGTCCTGCTATAGTTACCTCTTGGACCAGCTCCTGCACTCCACTCAGTAGTAAATCTAGAGTTGCGTCTCCCCTTGTGGGTTCCTGTACCAGCTGCTCCATGAAGCAGTCATTTAAAGTAACGAGAAATTTTATCTCTGCATTTCGTCCTGAAGTGAAATGTTCCCAGTCAATATGGGGATAATTGAAATCCCCCACTATTATTGAGTTATTTATTTTGATAGCCTCTCTAATCTCCCTTAGCATTTCATCATCACTATTACTGTCCTGGTCAGGTGGTCGATAATGGATCCCTAATGTTATATTCCTATTAGAACATGAAATTTCTATCCATAGAGATACTATGGAACATGTGGATTCACTTAAGATTTTTACTTCATTTGATTCTACATTTTCTTTCACATATAGTGCCACTCCTCCCCCTGCACGGCCTGTTCTGTCCTTCCGATATATTTTGTACCCTGGAATGATTGTGTCCCATTGATTGCTCTCAGTCCACCAGGTTTCTGTGATGCCTATTATATCAATATCCTCCTTTATCACAAGGCACTCTAGTTCACCCATCTTATTATTTAGACTTCTAGCATTTGTGTACAAGCACTTTAAAAACTTGTCACTGTTTATTTGTCTGCCCTTTTCTGATGTGTCCAATTCTTTTTTATGTGAATGTTTATCATGTGATCTGGCCCTTACATTATCCTCTTCCATCCTCTGCTCCGGCCTATAACCTGGAGATCCTCTACCATTAGAAAAAAGAATAGGAGTACTTGTGGCACCTTAGAGACTAACAAATTTATTGTAGCATAAGCTGTGAGTTGTAGCCCACGAAAGCTTATGCTACAATAAATTTGTTAGTCTCTAAGGTGCCACAAGTACTCCTATTCTTTTTGCGGATACAGACTAACACGGCTATTACTCTGAAATCTACCATTAGACTCTCCCCTAAGAGAAGTCTCTGTCCGATCCACATGCTCCTCTGCAGCAGTCGGCTTTCCCCCATCTCCTAGTTTAAAAACTGCTCTACAACCTTTTTAATGTTTAGTGCCAGCAGTCTGGTTCCACTTTGGTTTAGGTGGAGCCCATCTCTCCTGTATAGGCTCCCCCCATCCCAGAAGTTTCCCCAGTTCCTAATGAACGTGAACCCCTCCTCTCTACACCATCGTCTCATCCACGCATTGAGACTCTGAAGCTCTGCCTGCCTCCCTGGCCCTGCGCGTGGAACTGGGAGCATTTCTGAAAATGCCACCATAGAGGTCCTGGATTTCAGTCTCTTCCCTAGCAGCCTAAATTTGGCTTCCAGGACATCTCTCCTACCCTTCCCTATGTCATTGGTACCTACATGTACCACGACCACCGGCTCCTCCCCAGCACTACACATAAGTCTGTCTAGATGCCTCGAGAGATCCGCAACCTTCGCACCAGGCAGGCAAGTCACCATACGGTTCTCCCGGTCATCACAGACCCAGCTATCTACATTTCTAATAATCGAATCTCCCATTACTAACACCTGCCTTTTCCTAGCAACTGGAGTTCCCTCCCCCGGAGAGGTAACCTCAGTGCAAGAGGCAACCCCAGCACCATCTGGAAGGAGGGTCCCAACTATGGGAAGGTTTCCCTCTGCTCCTGTTGACTGCTCTGCTTCCCTGGGCCTTTCATCCTCCTCAACAGTGCAGGGGCTGTCTGACCGGAGGTGGGACAATTCTACAGTGTCCTGGAAAGCCTCATCAACATACCTCTCTGCCTCCCTTAGCTCCTCCAGTTCTGCCACCCTGGCCTCCAAAGCCCGTACATGGTCTCTGAGGGCCAGGAGCTCCTTGCACCGAATGCACACATACGCCACCCGCCCACGGGGCAGGTAATCAGACATGCTGCACTGAGCGCAATAAACTGGATAGCCCCCACTCTGCTGCTGGGCTTCTGCCTGCATTGTCTCCTAGTCAATGAAAGGGTTGTTTAAAGCAAGACGTTTGGAATGTAGTTTGGTTTATAGGTTTTAAGGGGATGAAGGGAAACAGATAGAACCGGCAAGGGACCCTTGCTCCCTTCCCACTCCCCTTCCAAACTCCCTTGCGAAACTCCCTGTTCGCAGCCCCTGTTCGCAACAGCTGGAGTTCACAACTGTAACCAGAGTGGTGTGTTGGGCACTGTGGGACGGCTTCTGGAGGTCTGTTAGGGTTGACATAGGTCATGCAGTAACTACACACACACTGTGTCAACCTCAGTCTGGTGACCGTGGCTCACCCGATGTTACTGTGTTGCCGTAACATGATGCTTATGTTGGCAGGAGATCATTTTAAGTGTAGACACGTGCACAACTAGGTCGATGCCAGGCACCTGATGTCGACTTAACTCTCCAGTGTAGACCAGGCCAAAATCTCTCCGTCTGGTTAAGCTAGAGCCCTGGAGCCTGAGAGAGAAACCATCACCTACTGCAGCCTGCATGGCTTCTTCAACTCCCCGTCTCTTGTTCAGCTGCTGGTTCCAGTTCCTCTTCAACTACCCCAACACTAGGGCGGGGGGGGGGGGCTCCTTGTCTACTCCCAGAGCAGCAGGGAGTTTGGGCAGAGGTAGGGTGACCAAACATCCCGTTTTTAAAGGGACAGTTCCTGTATTTAAGCCCCCCTGAAGGTGTCCAGACTTTTTCTTAAAAATGGGCAAATTGTCCTGTATTTTCTGTTTTCCTCCCCATCAGTACTGGTGGGTCCTGCTGCTGGCTGGATCCCGGGTCTTCAGCTGCCCACCCACCAGCGGGGAGTGGGGGGGTCCAGTGGATGATGAGGGGGGTGGATGTGCAAGGCTGCGTGCCGGCTCTCGGCCAGCAGGGCCCCGCCCCCCGTCCCGTTTCCGGCCGGCGCTGGCTGAGAGCTGTGAGCTGTGATGGTTGGTGAGTGCGGGCAGGTGCCAGGTGGTGGCTGGTTACGTGTTGTTTCTGCTGCCCACCCATCGGCCCTTTACGTGCTCCCCCTCTCAGTGTCCTCTCCCTGCTTTGCCCCTTCGCCCTCCCAGCCCCACATCCCCCCTGATGGGGCGCGTCCCGCTCCCAGCGCTGTGCGGAGAACCAGCCCCTGGTCGGAGCGCTCAGCTCACCAACAGCCTGGCCGGCAGCTCCTTCCTTCCCCCACGGCCTCTGGCTGGGAAAGCCCAAGACCCTCCAGCCCAGGGTGCTGGCCAGGAGGAGCCAAGCTCTGCACAGCACTGGCACGGGGCAGCTTCTCCGCCCCTCAGCTAAGCTCTGGAATGGTGGCAGGGAAGCGATTTCCAGCCTGTTCACACCCCGACCCTGCAGGCTCCACAGCAGCCTCCAGGGCAGGGGCTTAGCCCCCTCTTCACCCGACCCCTCCATCCTGCTCTGGGTCCTGCCCCCAAGGAGCGCGGGGCTGCCCCATTCCCTAGGCACCTCCCCTGCTCAGCCACCTCTCTGGCTGGGCTCGCTGAAGCCCCTGCAGTCAGGTTCCCTGGGCCCTGGTGCACAACGCATCCTGCAGGGTTAACCCCTTCCTGTGCTGTAGCCGGAGGCAGCTGGGTTACATTGGCAGCCAGCAGCAGCCTGGAGGTGTTAGCTGCCTTTTGACACTGTGTGGGCAGGAGGGGACAAGCTGCTTCCAGCCACAAGTGTGTGTTTGGGGGAAGAGATGAGCTCTGCAAAGATACGGGCCAGGTCATCCCTTCCCCACTCTGCCCCGTGGCTGGAAGCAGCTCCCGTCCCTCCCCTCCCACACAGTGCTGAAAGGCTGCTTCTGGCCACATTCTGGTGTGAACCCTGGCAGAAATATTGGGGGGGGGGGCATGTGACCCTGTGCCTCCCATCACGTGTTGCCTTGTGAAGATGTGGCGCCGCCACGTATCAGGAGAGGCAGGTCCATCCTGGGGGCCCAGCCAGGCATGGAGGGATGAGAGCACTAGGCAGGGAGGGTCGGTCAGGTCAGGTCGATTGGTCACTGTGACGGTGCTGCCCGTGGGAGCCAGCTGAGGTCACTCAATCAGGGTGAACTGCAAACAAAACGGGGCAGACAAACCCCAAACGCTGGTGGATATTCCAATACTTAGATTTACCAACCAGCACAAAACAACTTCTATAGAACCTCACTGGTTCCTCAGAAGTCCAAACAACGCAGTTCCCTTAAAGTGCCCAGCCTCAGGCCTCCGTCCAGACACACCTGTCAGATATGATGATGGTTACTGAGAATCTTATCTCATCATATAAAAGAAAAGGTTCTTCCAATCCCAAAGGATCAGCCACATACCCAGGTTCAATTATAACTTAGATCTTACCCAAAATACACGCTATAGTCAATTCTTATTAACTAAGCTAAAATTTATTAAAAAAGAAAAGAGAGAGAGTGTTGGTTAAAAGATCAATATACAGACAGACTTGAATTCAATTCTTGAGGTTTAGATACATAGCAGAGGTGAGCTTGTAGTTGCCAAAAGTCCTTTTAGAAATAGTCCATAGGTTATAGTCCAATGTCCATATTCAGGGTGGCTCCAGTCAAAGACTGGGGATCTCAATCCTTATGGCTTAAGGTTCCTCCCTCTTGAAACCAAAGCAGATCTGAGATGATGTATGATCATGTCCCAGGGTTCTTATACATTTCCAGCAGCCTTTCGGCCTGAGAAAACAATAGGCTTAATTCTCCTTCCTCTAAACATCATGGCAATTAGCACAGGGTAATTTATCCATTAAACAGTTCAGATACAGGTTACTACAACCTTCAAAGAGACATATAGACAATAATACTATTTCACTCAAGTATCATCATAAATGTTAATACTCCTTTTTTGATCTTTGAATTAAAGTTATAGCAATAGACAAGACTTGTTTGCTTACATCACAAGACCTGAGCAAACATCTATCTACCCTTGAGATCTCTAACAATGCAGACTTGCATTTCAAAGCTCTATTCCTTTACCTATCTTCCTAACCAGTTCACCCATGGGTCAGGTCAGTCTGAGTTAATTAACTCTTTCTGGCTCTGTCACCTTCCAATGAAATATTATATTACACTCATAACATCACAGTCAACCTCTCTGTGTGAGAGATGTACAGGAGTGTGTGTGTGTCACCTCTCCATGTGAGGGGAGGGCGTTAGGGGTGTGAGTGTCACCCCTGCCCATGTGAACCCTAAAGCCTTAAAGATAAGAAGGTAAATAAGAAGAATCCAACTACACAGTATTTTATTTTATTTTTAAACAGGGGCTGAGTCAACTCGATGTTAATTGGAATGTTTGTACTACATAGTTCTGATTGATTGCTGCTGAACTCACATGAATATGAGTAATTTTACCAGGTATCCCGTATTCAGTATAGGGAAATATGGTCACTCTAGGTAGAGGCAAGAGAGTAGGGGATCAAGAGATAAGGAAAAAGGCATATATGTGTGTGTGTTTGTTTGTAACCTTAGCACTATTAGGAATGTCATGTCTGGTCTCCTCCTTTGCTGGGGAAGTCTTAGACAATCTTCTGGGTAACAGACTAGATTAGTCAAGAGGGCTTTAAATTAGCATTTTAAAGGGACAGTGTTAAGGGGTTACACAAATTACAAATGCTCAAATACGTAACCCAGATTCTCAGGAATATAAAGGGTTAAAATGTCAAGGGAAGAAATTCTTTAATTGCCTCTGTACCAGTGCCAGAAGTCTGGGCCATAGACAACAAACATTAGTTCAGTGACAACACAGATTTAAATATGGACCTTATTAATACCAAGAACATTCCATACATCCACACAAGCCTTGGCATGACTCCAGCCTAAGCCTTTCAGACATGTCAAATAGCAGATGCTGCTTCTGTGTCTCACTGAGACAAGATGTAGGTGGAGTAACCACAAGAGCTAAGTAGCTCGCTTTAACCACAAGCTCTTTCCCTTTCCTCTACTACATTTTCTATGTTTTGTGCCCATAAATTCACCACAGAAATACAGTTGGTCAAGCTGTAATAGTGGATACAGAGCTATAAGATATAATTTTATTACCAGATAAAAGAAATCTACAAAAGTGTGAGTTAAGATGTAAGAAGTGATGTAGAAAATGAAATTGATCTATGCATTCGGTGTCAGACCCCTTTACACTGCGAAAGTTTCATTGTCTAGGCACCCTGACCACATCCTGGGTGAGTGCTCTACTGGGAGGCAGCATTCTCGGGCTTATGTTTTCTCTCTCGCTCATTTTTTCTCTCTTGTTCTTTAAAGAGTCATTTGGGCCAGAGGGAGAGCAAACAAGCCTCTGTGAAAATGACTGTCTAGCCTGGTGGGTAGAGCACCTGGATATGAGGGATCCAGGCCTCCTGCTCCAGTGACTCTATTTAGCCACAGTGCACCAGGAGAAACTTCATACCAGAATCTCCCATAGTCCAGTGGTTAGTGCATTTATATGGGATGTGGTAGATCCCTGTTTAAATCTTTTCTTCCCTTCAGGTGGAGGGGGACTTGAACTGCTGGCCCCGCACATCCCAGGGGTATACCATACCCACAGAGTTAAGAGGGAAGTCCTCCACCTCTCCCTGCTGTTTTGTGTGAACATGCCTGAGGGCCCCGCAGTACTGGGTTTACAATGGCACCACTGGCGCCATGGCGCCGAGCCCAGGCTCCAAAGGGGCCCTGGCCTGGCCCGCTTTGCTTGGGCTGCACTCCAAGGCCCCGCCAGCTCTCTCCTGTTGGATTGTAGGCCAGTCGAGGGCTCCTCTCTGCCCCCTGGCAGCAGCTGGGGCTGAGAGAGCTGGAGCCCCGTGCCACCTGGCTGGGGCTGCTGACCCCCCCCCCCCCAGCTCCGCGCTGCCAGGGGCTGACTCCTCCTCCTCTCTAGGTAAGAGAGGAGTATGACTGCTCAGAGCTCCGGTATGAAACTGCAGAAACACCTGAGAGTCTCTGGATTAAGTTTAGAAGTGTGAGCAACAAGGGGGATGTCGTGGTGGGAGTCTGCTATAGACCAGGGGGATGAGGTGGACGAGGCTTTCTTCCAGCAACTAACAGAAGTTACTAGATCGCAGGCCCTGGTTCTCATGGGAGACTTTAATCACCCTGATATCTGCTGGGAGAGCAATACAGCGGTGCACAGACAATCCAGGAAGTTTTTGGAAAGTGTAGGGGACAATTTCCTGGTGCAAGTGCTGGAGGAACCAACTAGGGGCAGAGCTCTTCTAGACCTGCTGCTCACAAACCGGGAAGAATTAGTAGGGGAAGCAAAAGTGGATGGGAACCTGGGAGGCAGTGACCATGAGATGGTCGAGTTCAGGATCCTGACACAAGGAAGAAAGGAAAGCAGCAGAATACGGACCCTGGACTTCAGAAAAGCAGACTTTGACTCCCTCAGGGAACTGATGGGCAGGATCCCCTGGGAGAATAACATGAGGGGGAAAGGAGTCCAGGAGAGCTGGCTGTATTTTAAAGAATCCTTATTGAGGTTGCAGGAACAAACCATCCCGATGTGTAGAAAGAATAGTAAATATGGCAGGCGACCAGCTTGGCTAAACAGTGAAATCCTTGCTGATCTTAAACGCAAAAAAGAAGCTTACAAGAAGTGGAAGATTGGACAAATGACCAGGGAGGAGTATAAAAATATTGCTCAGGCATGCAGGAGTGAAATCAGGAAGGCCAAATCACACTTGGAGTTGCAGCTAGCAAGAGATGTTAAGAGTAACAAGAAGGGTTTCTTCAGGTATGTTAGCAACAAGAAGAAAGTCAAGGAAAGTGTGGGCCCCTTACTGAATGAGGGAGGCAACCTAGTGACCGAGGATGTGGAAAAAGCTAATGTACTCAATGCTTTTTTTGCCTCTGTCTTCACGAACAAGGTCAGCTCCCAGACTGCTGCACTGGGCAGCACAGTATGGGGAGAAGGTGACCAGCCCTCTGTGGAGAAAGAAGTGGTTCGGGACTATTTAGAAAAACTGGACGAGCACAAGTCCATGGGGCCGGATGCGCTGCATCCGAGGGTGCTAAAGGAGTTGGCGGATGTGATTGCAGAGCCATTGGCCATTATCTTTGAAAACTCATGGCGATCGGGGGAGGTCCCGGATGACTGGAAAAAGGCTAATGTAGTGCCCATCTTTAAAAAAGGGAAGAAGGAGGATCCGGGGAACTACAGGCCAGTCAGCCTCACCTCAGTCCCTGGAAAAATCATGGAGCAGGTCCTCAAGGAATCAATTCTGAAGCACT
>QXTE01000730.1:11963-61023 GCA_003942145.1 Platysternon megacephalum
CACCCCCTCACATACCCCCACGACCCCAGTCCTGACTTTTGCACCCCCACACATATCCAGCCCCCCCACAGCCCATGCCCTGACTCCTGCACCCCCCCACATCCCCACGCCCACCATGAGCACCAAATGGGAGCTCCTGCACACACACACCCCACATTCCCACCTGCACCCCTCGCACCGAATGGGAGCTGCCCCAGGTAAGCGCTTCACACCCCAACCTCCTGCCCCAACCCTGAGCCCCCTCCTGCATCCTAACTCCTGGCCAGACCCTGCACCCCAACCCCCAGCCTGCTCCTGCATCCTAACTCTCTCCCAGACCCTGCACCCCCAACCCTGACTCCTGCACCCCACACACACACCCGGCCCTACCTGACTCCTGCACCCCCTCACACACCCCCAGTCACCTGACCTCCCTGACTCCTGCAACCCCCATGCCCCCTGCCCCCCCACACCTCCAGCCCCCTGCCCTCCCTGACTCCTGCACCCTCACACATCCCCACCTGCACCCCTCGCACCGAATGGGAGCTGACCCAGGTAAGCGCTTCACACCCCAACCTCCTGCCCCAACCCTGAGCCCCCTGCATCCTAACTCCTGGCCAGACCCTGCACCGAAACCCCCAGCCTGCTCCTGTACCCGAACTCCCTCCCAGACCCTGCACCCCCAGCCCTGAGCCCCCTCCCACACCCTAAGTCCTTGCCAGACCCCGCACCCCAACGTTTTTTTACTTTTTTATATAAAACGCTCTTATCCAAAGCACTTTACACTAGTTAGCTAACGGTACAAGCAATATTTGGAAAGATCATTAAGTGGTCCCACAACAGGAAAGAGCCCTAGGAAGCAGCTAAGCCAGGGGCCTCCTGATTCACTGCACTAGAACTAGTAGAAAGTTTTAAATTATTTAATTGTACAACATACACATTGGGCCTGATTCTGCCCTTCCACTGGTTTTATGCTGGTGTAACTCTTTACCTCTATGGGATTCTTCCTGATTTACACCAGGGTGAGTGAGAGGGGAATCTGGCCCGTCATTCTTACGCTGGCTGCCTAGGAGACACTAGACTCATTCACAGGCTCCTGGGGCGGTGGTGCGGTGGGATTAAAGGACAGTCTGAACAGATCTTCTCTTTGGACTATGAACCCTCTAGTCCCTGGCTGCAGCGTCGCATGCATCCCCTCATGTGGATTCTGTTTCCCAACAGCACTGTCTCTCCTACCCCCCTAACTCCCCATACACACACTCACTTGTAGGGACTCTAGCTAATCCCTCTGCAGAGACCGATCTTTGTGGGCGTGGCATACCCCGGAGAGGGGTCACTCTGCAGGGTGGGAAGAGGAACAGAGAGAGTTCTGTGTGCTTTGCACATCGGTGCTGACAAGGGGAGCACAGAAAGACCAGTTGCTCTGTGAGGTGGAGCAGAAGGAGTGGAAAGGCTGGTGTGGGGCCGGTTATGTTATGCACATCCCACTCCGGGCTGGAAGCCAGCATCCAGTAGGTGAGAGTCACGTGTGGGCCTTCCTTGCCGGCAGGACATTCTGTAACCAAAGGAGAGGGAGGCCTGGTCTATACCAGATTAGTTGCGCTGACTCAAACCTCCAAGTGTGGGCAGGCAAAGCTCCCATAACTGTGATTTAAGTCAGTGCAATTTACCCTAGTTTCAAGCAGGGTTAAGCTCCCATCAGTACAAACAATGGCGTATCCTGTCTACACAGAGTTTGCACTTTGGCAGCTACTCCCAATGGCTGAAAACCCAGGGTAGACAAGGGCTATGTCTACACTAACGCGGTAAATCGACCTCAGCTACGCAACTCCACCTATGTGAATAATGTAGCTGGAGTCGACGTAACTTAGGTCGAGTTACCACGGGGGGTCGATGGGAGAAACTCTCCCGTCGACTCACCTTACTCTTCTCGTCGGGGGCAGAGTACAGGGGTCGACTGGAGAGCGATCTGCGGCCGATTTGGTGGGTCTTCACTAGACCTGCTAAATCGACCACTGGTGGATTGATCTCAGAGCATCGGTCCCGGCTGTTCTGTCCATGTAGCCAAGAGGCCTCAGCTCTCAGTCTGAACAGCACTCCTAGGCCATGCACTGTCTATGGCATAAGCAGCTGTTTAACGTGCCTCTTGCTTCACGTTCACTTCATACCCCAATGGTTTTACCCAGCGAGCCACAGGGAGGGGTGATTCCAAGTGAGGAGGGGGAGCTTCTGTTTGAGGGGAGATCCGGGCACTGGGAGGAGCTGCATCCATTGCCCTGCACCTGAGAATGAAGAAGAAACCCCTGGAAAAACTCCAGCTGAGCCAAACAGCAGCCAGCCCTGGTAAAAGAGCCCTTCAGCCTGGCTGCTCCATTCTCCATTGAACTCCATATCCTCTTCCGACATCAGTGCCCTGATCTTCACAGCTCGCCTGCCCCTGCCCCTGCCCCTGCATCCATGATGGAGACACCCCACGGACAGTGCACAGGCCCCAGAGCAAAGCCAGGGAGAGATGGAGACACCTTCGTCAGCAGGGGGCCCATGGCTGTGGGACTATCTTCCTGGAGGCATCAAGGTGGCAGGAACCTTTGCACCCAGGCTGTACCTCAGAGATAACACACAGGTTAAAAAAACCCACAGTGCAAATCACCCCACAATCACACGGAGGAGAGGACAGAGAGAGAGACAGTGAGCCACTCAGCAACACCCCCCCTTCTATTTCCTTGCACGACACCCCACAGACAGCACTGAGGGGAGGTGCAGCTCTATTAGATGGGTGGAGGGGAGGGTTCAGAAAGGCAGAGGGATCTGAGCTGGGTGGAGGGAATCTAAGCAGTGGGTTGCTCTTCTACTGTGAGGGAGGAGGACTTGCAGACTGAGAGGAGACTCCCCCTTTGGGTGATCACTGGGGAGACCAACACCAGAAACTGATACCGTGAGTCAGCGCTGTAACAAGGGGGAGGCGAGTGAGGCACTTGCCTCGGGCGCACAAAGCTGAGGGGCGCAGAAAAAGACAAATTACGTTTTTTAATTCTTATTATTTTATGAAAAATTATAATCATATAATATGCACATTGCGTCATGACAAATGTACAATGTAAATGGAAAATAAATAGAATACACCCCACAGTCATTATAAAGCATTGGTTCTTAAACTGTGAGCCCCAACCCCGACCCCTGCGCCGGACTCTGAGCCCCGACCCCTGCACGCGGCTGCGAACCCCGACCCCGACCCCTGCACGCGGCTGTGAGCCCCGACCCCGACCCCTGCGCTGGGCTGCGAGCCCCGACCCCTGCACGCGGCTGCGAGCCCCGACCCCTGCGCCAGACTCTGAGCCCCGACCCCGACCCCTGCACGTGGCTGCGAGCCCTGACCCCAACCCCTGTGCCGGCCTGTGAGCCCCGACCCCGACCCCTGTGCCGGGCTGCGAGCCCCGACCCCCACAGTTCATGATGCACTATGATGCACACCTTATATGTATTAGTTGATTTGGTACGTGGATCTTATGATTAAAATAAATAAATGTTCTATTATCATTATTATTCTTGTTATTTACGTATTGTTCTTTTTTTCCCCAAAGTAACTACTATGAAATTATATGGAGGGGGGAGGGCGCAATTTTATATTCTTGCCTCGGGCACAAAAATAGCGAGTTACGGCTCTGCCTGGAGTAGAAATCTGGCTTTTTTCTCAGCTCTGGGTGGGCAGTAGGGTCAGGTGCTTAGGACAGCAGGGGGTAGGAATCAGGACTCCTGGGTTCTGTCCCCAGCTCTAGGAAGGGTGTGGGATCTACGGGGTCAAAGCAAGACCTAAGGAAACAGGGCACATGATTCTCTTCCTTCCATACTCAGTGTGTGACCTCGGACAATTCACTTTTATCTCTGTACCTCACTCTACAGAAACAATAAACACTAACCCCCCTATTTAAACTCTTTGGGCATCTCAGGATGAGTATTCATGATGATTTCTTGTTATTTTCTAATCTTGGCAGGGGAGCACGGGGTGGGGGGGGGAATGTGTTGTGTATGTAGGTACATCATTGTATGGCTGGTTGCAGCCCTGTCATTTTTTTCTCCTTCACTATAACAACTCTGGATGTTCTCATTCTTCATATAAATGCCCAATCCCTTTTTTGAATACTAATAATTTATTGACTTCAGTGGAACCTTGGAGGTAGTGAGTTCCACAGGCTTAATCTGCTTTGTATGAATGTGTATTTCCTTTGACCCGTTTTAAATCAGCTACTTTTCTATGTCATTGAATATTTCCTTGTTCTTGTATTATGAGAAAGGATGAATAGGAGTACCCAACCTTCCTTTCCTTTCTCATATGTTCCTTGGTATCTGTAGCAGCGCCTGCTCCCGGCCCCTCCACAAACGCAGTCAGAGACCAACTGAAGTGCAGCACCCTGTCCTTTTATTGTTTGTGTCCCTTCCCACCACCTACTATTTACAAGTATTTACAGAGCCCAACACTCTGGGAGAC
The DNA here is from genome assembly GCA_003942145.1 of Platysternon megacephalum. Classification (NCBI taxonomy): domain Eukaryota; kingdom Metazoa; phylum Chordata; order Testudines; family Platysternidae; genus Platysternon; species Platysternon megacephalum. The sequence goes on from QXTE01000730.1 coordinate 16,429, forward strand.
TACTAACTTTCCAGCCAGCAGGGATCTAGAGCCCATGCTCCTCCCTTCCCTGCCTCCCCCTGCTTCCTGTCTCTGACCAGCTTTATAGGGCAGGCTGGCTACCCAGGCCTGCAGGTGGATCCACTCTGGTAATTAGGGCGTGGCCCCTCAGCCAGCCCAACTAATACCCTTCTTCCTCTGGAACAGGGCTAACAGGGGCCTGGCTTGTTTCTCCTAGCCAGCACCCTGTTACAGAATCCCCTTGATCGCTTCTTCTATTAATCTCATTTCTAAGATGAACATTACCAGTCTTATAAATTTCTCTTCATATGAAGGATTTTCCAGGCCCCTGATCATTCTCATCACCCTTCTCTAAACACCTCTAGTTCTGCAGTATCCCCTTTGAGAGTGATCAGTACTACAGACGATATTCATAGAATCATAGAATCATAGAATTTAAGATCAGAAGGGACCATTATGATCATCTAGTCTGACCTCCCGCATGATGCAGGCCACAAAAGCTGACCCACCCACTCCTGAAATAATTCTCACCCTTGACTCAGCTGTTGAAGTCCCCAAATCTTGATTTAAAGACTTCAAGTAGCAGATAATCCTCCAGCAAGCGACCCCTGCCCCATGCTGCGGAGGAAGGCGAAAAACCTCCAGGGCCTCTGCCAATCTACCCTGGAGGAAAATTCCTTCCCGACCCCAAATATGGCGATCAGCTGAACCCCGAGCATGCGGGCAAGACTCTCCAGCCAGACACTCAGGAAAAAGACTTTCAATATCCCAACATTGACCATCGGTACTAACTACCAGCGGTGGCACATTATTGACCTATTGTGTAAATCAAGTTATCCTATCAAACCATTCCCTCCATAAACTTATCAAGCTTAATCTTAAAGCCGGAGAGGTCTTTCGCCCCCACTATTTCCCTCGGCAGGCCGTTCCAGTATTTCACTCCTCTGACGGTTAGAAACCTTCGCCTAATTTCAAGCCTAAACTTCCCAACTGCCAATTTATATCCATTTGTTCTCGTATCCACATTAGCACTGAGCCGAAATAATTCCTCTCCCTCCCTGATATTTATCCCTCTGATATATTTAAAGAGAGCAATCATATCTCCCCTCAACCTTCTTTTGGTTAAGGAAAACAAACCGAGCTCCTCAAGTCTCCTTTCATACGACAGGCTTTCCATTCCTCGGATCATCCTAGTGGCCCTTCTTTGTACCCGTTCCAGTTTAAATTCATCCTTCTTAAACATGGGAGACCAGAACTGCACACAGTACTCCAAATGAGGTCTCACCAGCGCCTTGTATAACGGGACTAGCACCTCCTTATCTCTACTAGAAATACCTCGCCTAATGCATCCCAAGACCGCATTAGCCTTTTTAACGGCCACATCACATTGCCGACTCATAGTCATCCTGCGATCAACCAGGACTCCGAGGTCCTTCTCCTCTTCCGTTACTTCCAACTGGTGCGTCCCCAGCTTATAACTATAATTCTTGTTAGTCATCCCTAAATGCATAACCTTACACTTCTCACTATTAAATTTCATCCTATTACTAATACTCCAGTTTACAAGGTCATCCAAATCTCCCTGGAGGATATCCCGATCCTTCTCCGAATTGGCAATACCTCCCAACTTCGTGTCATCCGCAAACTTTATCAGCCCACTCCTACTTTTGGTTCCGAGGTCAGTGATAAATAGATTGAATAAAATCGGACCCAAAACCGAACCCTGAGGAACTCCACTGGTAACCTCCCTCCAACCCGACAGATCCCCTTTCAGTACGACCCGCTGCAGTCTCCCCTTTAACCAGTTCTTTATCCACCTCCGGATTTTCATTTCGATCCCCATCCTTTCCAATTTAACCAGTAATTCTTCATGCGGTACCGTATCGAACGCCTTACTGAAATCAAGATATATCAGATCCACCGCATTTCCCTTGTCTAAAAAATCTGTTACTTTCTCAAAGAAGGAGATCAGGTTGGTTTGGCACGATCTACCTTTCGTAAAACCATGTTGTAATTTGTCCCAATTGCCATTGACCTCAAGGTCCGTAACTACTCTCTCCTTTAATATTTTTTCCATGACTTTGCATACTACAGATGTTAAACTAACAGGCCTGTAGTTACCCGGGTCACTTTTTTTCCCCTTCTTGAATATAGGAACTACATTAGCTAATCTCCAGTCAAACGGTACAACCCCCGAGTTTAGAGATTCATTAAAAATTATCGCTAACGGGCTTGCAATTTCACTCGCCAATTCCTTTAATATTCTAGGATGAAGATTATCCGGGCCGCCCGATTTACTACCGTTAAGCTGTTCAAGTTTGGCTTCTACCTCGGATACTGTAATGTCTACCCCCCCACCTTCGTTCCCATCAGTCACGCCGCCACTATTCCTAAGCCCTTCATTAGCCTCATTAAAGACCGAGGCAAAATATTCGTTTAGATATTGTGCCATGCCCAGATTATCCTTAATCTCCATTCCGTCTACAGTCTTAAGCGGTCCCACTTCTTCTTTCTTGGATTTCTTCCTATTTATATGGCTAAAAAACCTTTTACTATTGTTTTTAATTCCCTTCGCAAGATCCATCTCCACCCGGCTTTTGGCCTTTCTCACTGCATCCCTACACCCTCTGACCTCAATAAGGTAGGTTTCTTTGCTGATCCCTCCCATCTTCCACTCCTTGTACGCCTTCTGTTTTTTCTTAATCACCCCTCTGAGACGCTTGCTCATCCAGTTCGGTCTAAAACTGCTACCTACGAACCTTTTTCCCTTTCTCGGGATACAGGCCTCCGACAGCTCCTGCAACTTCAACCTGAAAAAATCCCAGGCGTCTTCCGCCTTTAGATCCCTAAATATGTTAGTCCAATCCACTTCCCTAACTAACCGCCTTAATTTAGTAAAGTTAGCCCTCTTGAAATCATAAACCTTAGTCTCAGATGCAATTTTGTTTATCCTTCCATTTAGTTTGAACCGAATTAGCTCATGATCACTCGAGCCAAGGTTGTCCCCTACAACCATTTCCTCAACGAGGTCCTCACTACTCACCAAAACCAAATCTAAAATGGCATCCCCCCTCGTCGGTTCAGCAACTACTTGATGAAGGAATTCATCAGCTATCACGTCTAGGAAAAGCTGAGCCCTATGATTATTACTAGCATTTGTTCCCCAATCTATATCCGGGAAGTTAAAGTCTCCCATGATCATACAGTTCCTATTAGTATTGACCTCCTTAAAAACATTAAAGAGTTCTCTATCCATATCCAGGCTAGATCCCGGCGGTCTATAGCACACCCCAATCACTATCCCAGGGGAGGCTCTAGTAGTTTTCTTCCCCAACGTGACCATTGCCCAGACAGACTCCGTATTATCCATTCCATTACTAGTTATTTCATTACAGTTTACCTCATTATTGACATACAATGCTACTCCCCCACCTTTACCTTTGTTTCGGTCTTTCCTAAACAGCACATACCCTTCCATACCTGTACTCCAGTCGTGACTACCGTTCCACCACGTTTCGGTTATTCCTACGATATCCGGTTTCAATTCTCGGACCAGGAGCTCCAATTCCTCCATTTTGTTACCTAGGCTTCTCGCATTAGTGAACAGACATCCTAATTTTTGCTGTTTGGCTTCTCTCACCTTTGTTACCCAATTTGGTAGGGACACCGTACCGCCAGTATGACCTATTGGTCTAGTATCCATCCCCCCCCTCTTCCTTATGTCCAAACCCCTCCCTCCGGCTATATCCGTTCTTATCCCGTCGTCCTCCCTCTCAATGTTAAAGTCTGGCGTGGAGAGTGCCTGGACATCTCCCAACCGTCTCCCCCAAATTCCTAGTTTAAAGCTCTTTCGATCAGATGAGCCAGCCTCCCTCCTAGAAGTCTATTTCCTTCCCTACTTAGGTGGAGCCCATCCCGTGAGAACAGTTCTCTGTTCCCGAAAGCCTCCCAGTGGCCATACATCCCAAAGCCCTCCTTATAGCACCACTCCCTGAGCCAACTATTTATCATCACAATCCTGTCCCCCCTTTGTCGCCCTTCCCTAGGGACAGGCAGAATCCCACTGAAGATCACCTGAGCCTCGATTTCCTTAAGCGTCTTACCCAGCCTGGCATAGTCTCCCTTGATTCTCTCCAGCGAGAATCTAGCCGTGTCATTCGTTCCTACATGAAGGATGATCAACGGGTTCTTACCTGCTCCTTTTAGGATCCTTTTCAACCGCAGGTCCACATCCCGAATCTTAGCGCCCGGTAGACAGCACACCCTTCTGTTCTCCGGATCGGTCCTGGTCACCGGCCTGTCCAACCTTCTCAGTAAGGAATCCCCAATCACGTAGACCTGCCTTTGCCTGGTGACAGTGCGCTCTGCTAGTCTATCCCCCGTTCCCCCTGGTCGCAAGCTCCTTCCATTCCTAACATCCCTTGTAGTCCCCCTTAAGCCATCCTGTATCCTCCCCGGGCCCAAAGTCGGTGCTGTTTCCATCGACTCCTCCCCTCTTTCTATTGGACTAGCCGCTCTTCTCTTCTTCCTCGCCCTCCCACTGTCAGCTACCACCTGCTGTACCCCCTCCTCATTCTCCAAACCTTCAAACCTGTTACGTAGCTCTATTTCCCCCCTCACTGGCCCTCCTTTTCCCCTGCCTGCTTCTCACGGTCACATGCTTCCACTGGCCATGCTCTCCACCCAGCATTCCCCGCTCACAGGCCTTTGCCCCTGCTCCCAGCTGTGTGCCTGAGCATTCCCCTTCAGCCACACCATGTCTTTGGTCTATCAGCTGCTCGAACCCCCTTCTAAACTCTACCAGGGTTTCTACCTGCAACTCCAAACCTCGGATCTTTTCCTCCATCAGCTCTAATAGGTGGCACTTCATGCACACATACCTCCGTTCAGGCACTCCCGCTAGGACCATGTACATACCGCAGTTGCCACATGCAATCATCTGCATTGAATCCTCTGCTGCTTGGCTCATGGCTGCTGTTGTCTCTGCCTCTATCAGCATTCTCACCTGGGGAAGACAGCACACACAGCACCGCGCCCCCTGCCCCCTGCCACCTCCCCCTGTAAACTCCCACTCAAACTCCCCTGTTCGCCGGCTCCTGTGCCGCTGCTCGCAGCTGTGCCGCTGCCTGGCTGGGCGGCCGCTTTTATAGGCCCCCTCCTCAGCCAAGCTCCGCCCCCTAACCAGGGAATTAAAATCAACAAAGGGGGCGGGTTTGCATCAAGGAGAAACACACACAACTGTCACACCGAAGCCTGGCCAGTCATGAAACTCTGTGTAGCAGCCTCTGTGATGTGCAGCGCGCCCTGCTGTGCTCTTCTAATCGCAAACAGCGCCAGCGAGATTTTAAACGTCCAAAGGCACATTCTACCACCATTCTGCACTTGCTCAGCCTGTAGTTGAGCTGCTCCTTATGCTGTCCAGGCTTCATGAAGCACGGGAGCAGGCTGGCAGCAGACGGTGCAGTATGATTGCCAGCTAGTATTGTCTCCTGGATGCTTACAGTGCTGCCGGCTGGGAGAGCAGCCTGATGCAGAACAGCCCCCTCAAGAATTGAACTCACAACCCTCGGTTTAGCAGGCCAATGCTCAAATCACTGAGCTATCCCTCCCCCCACTATTCCAGGCAAGACTGAATCTCCATTAGATGAAACTTAAAGAAGAGACTGACCTGGAGTCACTCCCATTTATGTCCAGGCGCTCCTGACCGACCTCACCGAGGTCAGCCAGGAGCACCCAGGAGACGACGACGATGGCTACCAGTCGTAATGCACTGTCTGCTGCCAAAAGGCAATGAGCTGCTGCTGTGTAGCAATGCAGTCCCACGTCTGCCAGCACCCAGGAGACTGACGGTGAGCTGAGCGGGCTCCATGCTTGCCGTGGTGTGTCGTCTGCACGGGTAACCCAGGAAAAAAGGCGAGAAACGATTGTCTGCTGTTGCTTTCACTGAGTGGGGGGGGGGGGGCCTGACGACATGTACCCAAAACCACACTGTTTTTGCCCCATCAGGCATTGAGAACTCAACCCAGAATTCCAATGGGCGGCGGAGACTGCGGGAACTGTGGGATAGCTACCCACAGTGCAACGCGCCGGAAGTCGACGCTAGCCACGGTACTGTGGACGAAGTCCGCCGACTTAATGCACTTAGACTAAAAAATCGACTTCTATAAAATCCACCTAATTTCGTAGTGTAGACATGCCCTGAGTCTGAGGCCTGGTCTACACTACCTGCCGGATTGGCGGGCAGCGATTGATCCAGCAGGGGGTCGATCGATAAATCGACCGCCGAGTGCTCTCCCGTCGACTCCGGTAGGCCACCAGAATGAGAAGCGCAAGCGGAGTCGACGGGGGAGCGTCAGCAGTCGACTTACCGCAGTGAAGACTTTGTGAAGACTTACCGCCTGAGCCTCTGCTTTTAGCTCAGCAGGACTGTGGCTGTTTCTTTAGGAGAACATTGATCTCCCCACATGACAGGATTTGAAAGGACTGTAGCTTTGCAGCTACTGAGCTACTTTCACTTTCATACTCGGCCCATGCCATGCTGCAAGAGCGCGTTTGTCAGTTTGGGACACACACAGATTTCTTTTTTAAAGGGTGCAAGGAAAAGCGATGAGAAAACGCTGCAGCTGTTTGACAGCTAGAATGAGCTGGGCAAGTGGATAAACTGAAATAGTCACTTAACATGTTACTATCTCAACAAAACCAGTGAGGTCTGAGTGACACGCTGAAGACTGTAAAGCTTCTGGGAAGGACCAATCAGGTAGGGTAATTTGGCTTCAAAATGGCTCTTTATAACCTCTAATATACCCAGTTTATTGCTGGAACAGATTGTTAAAAAGGCAAAGATTAAATAATCCTGTGAGCGTTTGTTTTACTCTTTATGTAAACACTACATGACATGTACACTCAGTCAAATACGTTGCCGAGTATTGTCATAGCAATATAATTTGAGATTTATACAGCATGTTGAATTAGTAATTTATTTCTTTTGCAATTGTGTTTTATTCAAGAACACTGGGCCTGATCCTGTCCTCAATGATGTCTGAAGGAGAGTTGTAATAAAATAAGTTCCTGTATTTAGAATACATTACTGTGCCAAATCCAATTGGTATCAGTCTAGTTTGCATCCTGGTGATGTTACAGATTTCTAGATCTGTCTGTGGGACTAAATCCTTTTGCTTCTGATACCTTCCAAGGAAAAAAATAAAATAATTTCCAGAAGCAATCAAACCAGAAAACTGCATCTGTTTCTCCTTTTGAAATCAGTGGGAATTAAGCATGTGTATATAGCTGACCATGAGTGTTTATGACTCTGGATGAACAGGGACTTAACAACATAACTGAAAAGAGGTAAATTTATACACTGAGTGACAGATCTTCCCCTGCTTGGAAAGCCATTGAGGAACCTACAGGAGTAAAACTAGTAACAAAAATTGATTTTTTTAGTGAAAATTTCCTTTGTTTTGTTTTGTTTAAAACATTTTATGGATTTTTCCATTTTTAATCAAATGTTATTGAAACAAAAATGTACTTTTTTTCCCTTTTTGCTCCCTTTTCTCCTTTAAGAAAGGATAAGGGGGTAATACTTTTTTTTTATTCCATTTGATTAGAATTTGTCATTTTGAATCAATTTGAAATGTATATTTTTTCATTTAGCATCATTTCATTGAAAAATTTGAAACAAAATAGGAAAATGTCAGAGTTTTAAAAATTCTAACAGCCATTTTCTATTGAAAAATCATTTTTGTTGAAAATTTTTTGACCGGCTACAGCATAGTCAACTCTCATAATTTTATTGTGAGTTTTAGGATTTTATTTTAAGTCTCACAGTATTTGGCAATTTTCAAAAGCCCCAGAACTCTAGTTTTGAAATTATGTGAGAAACTCAGATTTCATTTAAAGTCAAAGGAAATGTCTAGCCCTTATAGTTACAGACAAAAGTTTAGGTCTATGACCTCCAGGGCTCAGAAACCAAAAGGCAAACAATAGGAACTCAAAATGTATGGTTTTGGGGGTTTTTTAATATTGTTTTTAAGTCAATCATATTTTTGACCCAATTTAAGATTTTTTTAACATCAACAATAAAAATTGTGTGTGTGCTGGGAGGGGAATTGTATTGATTTTCATAAAGAAACAAACATTGGAAAGTAAAAAGCAATTTACAGTTTGCATATGTTCCAAATACCACATTCTTCACAGGTTCTCTGATAAAATTATGCAGTTTTAAAGCTAATCAAAGCTACCAGTCCAGACAATAGAAAACCAGCCAACACCTCACAGACATAACTAACTATAGTCGGGGTTACACTGACTTTTGATGTTTGAATTTTGGGCCTGGTAGTGCTGCTGCTCAGTTTTTGAAAAGCACAAACAAATTTGAGCTTTCTACAATAATTCATCCAAGCTACACAAACCAAGGAATCACACCTATTCATTTAGTTCCTCAAAGTGCTGTAGTTCTTTGGCAATAGGGTCTGAAGGAAATGTCGGACATTCACGGTGGATGAAAATTGTTTTTTAAAATTGACTTCTTAAAAATTTAAATCAGAGTTTTTCCTTTAACTTGGATTTTTTAAATTTAAATTAAATATAGGTTTATTTTTAAAAAACAAATTAAAATAAAGTAACATTATGATAACATAAGTTAAGGCCTAAATTTACTATAATCTATTAAAATAATTGAAAGTATATAATATAATACAAACATCCAAGCAGTACATGTTTGCTACAGAAGTTTCAACAAAAGTCAGATGAATGACTGGTGGCAGTCACTGGCTAAGTACCTGGACCCAGAATTTGGTGAAGGGCTCAACCAGCTTTTGACAGCGATAACCTCTTCTTCTGCAAGTGCAGAGAAAATATTTTCTTCATTTCAATGTACCCAACTAGCTCAGTTCAATGACTAGTCCAGTGGTTGTCAAACTGTGGGTCACGACCCCATTTTAATGGGGTCACCGGGGCCAGCATTAAACTTGCTGGGACCCAGGGCTGAAGCTGACACCCAAGCTGCACCCCAACCCAGGGCGGCAGGGCTCAGGCTGTGGCCCCCTCTCTTCCCACCTGAAGTGGCAGGGCTTGGGCTGTGCCCCCTCTCTCACAATCCAGGGCAGCAGGGCTTGGGCTGTGGTCTCCCCCCTCGGGGTCATGTAGTGACTTTGTTAGAAGGGGGTCACAGTGCAATGAAGTTTGGGAACCCCTGGACTAGCCTATTCAAAGTTGAGAAAACAGCTGGGAGTTGAAAAAGCAGGAACGTTTGTTTTCCTCTTCCAACCTATCCATACAAACAAGGTGTGGGGCAATGAGATCTACCAGCTGTAAAAACTTGAAGGACATGTGACCAGAACCAATCAGTTCAATTCCCTAACTAAAGATAATGGTTCCTTCATCTAACAAATCAGGTGTAAATGCAAATTATGTTTTAATAAAGTATTTTTCTCTTCTCCGTCCTGTTGCCTAGATCAAAACACATTTCAGATTGTTTTTCTAGCACTGCCAGGTTTTTACACTATATTCAATTAGTAATTCATTTCCTCTGTTACTGTGTTTCATTCAAGAACATTGGGCCCAGTCCTGCTTTTAATGAAGTTAAAGGGAGATTTATAACAAAAAACCTTCTTGTATTTAGATGCTGCAAACTCAGCAATCATCAACCTAATTTCCTAGCTTGCCTGTTGTCACTAGTTTTCTGCCTCTGACTGTGGGACTGAGTCCTTTTGCTTCTGATACTTTCAAAGGAAAAAAGTCCAATTTTATCCGCAACGAATGGAAACAAAATTACATCCTTTTGAAATCAGTGGAAAGGAAGCTCATGTCTAAATTTAGGCACAATTTGAAGTGTGTTGCTGAAATAGGGATGGACTTAATTACTGAATCCGACCCAGAATCTTCAATGTGATGAGACAGTGAGGGCTTGTCCCCACTTTTAACTTCGTATTGCCTTTCTGTATCCCAATTAAGTGATCTACAACAACTCTTGAGTGATCAGTTTGTACTTATTGCAGAATCTTGTGGGCAGGTTAATGTTGCTTCCAATCTTTGTGGCCACAAAGCTGTGGAAGGGTGGCTAGCAGGGGTGATTGTTATGGTCCTGAAGATTTAATGATATAATGGCAAGAGAGGTCACATTACGAACTATGAGACACATTGTTCCCTGTGGTGTAAAAATCCATTGGAGGGGAGAGCTCATGAGAGCATCTCTGGATATGATTAAAAAATGGGAATTACCTTTCATCAGAAAGTTTGCACAATTTTTGTTTATTTGATTTGAAATGTTTATGGATTTCACCAATTAAAAAAAACCCAGCTTGAAACAAATTGTTGCATTCAAAAAATTGAATGGAATTAAAGCAAACACTTTAATTTTGGAGGTGATGGGAGTTGGGACTTTCCCATATTCTCTCTCTTGTGATCGATCTCTCTCTCTCTCCCTCTTTAATTTCATTTTTAAGAAATTATGCAGGAGAAACAAAATAATTAATAATAAATCTTTTGGTTGCTTTTAGTTTGAACGCCTCATTTTGAATCTATTTGAAATAAGAAAATTCATTTTGAAATATTTTGTGGAAAAATTCAGGACACAGGAAAGTTTTTGTCTTATTCTGAAAACCTTTATTTATTTATTTTTTAATTAAACCTATTTGACCGTTCCAGGGCTGTAAATCTCACCATTTTATCACGAGTCTTGTAATATTTGATGTTTTCTTGAAAGCCCCAACTGTTCAAATCCTGTGATTATGACAGAATTTCAGCTGCTTCTTTTTTTTAAGGAAGTTTCTAGCCCGCATGGTTGCAGAAAAAAGCTTGAGATTGTGTCCTGAGTGTGACCTAAAGTCTCAGACACCAAAAGGCAAATAAAAAGAACCCCAAATTTTGGCCACATGGAAGAATGAAGATCCATGAGTGAGGGGCTCCCCTCCATGAGCAGAGATCTGGACTTTGTTACATGTTTTATACAGTGCCTCACTCAATGGGGTCCTGATCAGTGACTGGTGCCTACGTGCTATGGCAGCAAAAACAGAAGACATTATGATATTTTGTTCCTATATATTCCCTGCCTGCTATGCTTTCTGCCCAATTTATTCAATTGTACCTATTACATTGGCTTATTGTTTCCCAGGATGGAAAAGAAAAATCTGTGTGTGGGGGAGAACGGGTTATGGGATTGTTGTGAAGAAAAAATGCTAAAGGCAGCATTTTAATTACAAAAAGGAAATATCCTGGCACATTGTCAGGGTCAGATTGTTGAAACCTCTCAGTGTCGGTCTAACCTTGCTGCCCCGCTTAAAGTCACTTCAGGTTTTCCCATTGACTTCAATGGGGGCACAATTAGGCCAGTGTTCAGTGATTTTCAAAATCCTGCCCTTAATTCATATTCAGGGGCATTTCCTTCCTTTTTCTGATCATGGGAAATTATCACATTTTACACTCACCTGACTCTTCGTGTGGGTTTGGCACAGGGGGTACAAAATCAGACTCCTAATGGAAACTCAGTTTTAACCTGACATATGGAACAACTGTTGTCTGTCCTTGAGCACCTTAATCGATCAGTTCTTCAGCCCCTGTATAGATAGAGTCCTGCATGGTTACAAATGTCTATCCGTGGATGCGGATATCCGCGGATAGAAATCGGTATCCGCCGATCTGCAGGGCTACTCCCGAGAACTGCAGCAGCCAAATGAGAAGAATGTCATGCCACCACTCCCAGGAGATGTGGCTGGGGGCGGGGTTGAGGGGCGGTACAGCCACATGGCCGGGAGGAGATCCTGGGAGCAGCGGCACCACGTTCTTCTCATTTGGCTGCTGTGGTTCTCGGGAGTAGAGCCCTGTGGATCAGCAGATACTGATTTCTATCCGTGGATAGAGATTTGTATCTGCACAGGACACTACATATAGAGTGCACTGATCACAATGTCCTCCATTCTTCTCTTATCCTGGCCTTCCTTCTCCAGGTGTGGCCATGCCTTTTCACGGTGAAATCTTCCCATCTCTTTGGAGGTCAGCCATGTGGTTGTTTCAGTTCCCGGGGGTACCACTCAGCAACAGCTCTAGTCCATCAATTGTCAGTGAGCCTCGCTATATGCCCGGCCCATCACATTTTATTGTATCTACTTTCAACAGCGATGTCTTGCGCTATACTCTGCTGTCTGTTCACTTCATTGGGGACTCAGTCATGGATTGAAATCCACAGAATTCTTCTTTCCATCGCCCTCTCTCTGTGACAGACAGTTGTTGCTCCTCTATCTTCATCAGCACCCATGTTTCACTGCTATACAACATTGCCAGCATTACTGTTGAGTTGAATAGGTTGGCGCATGTTGCCTTGTTGATTTTTCCTTGGAGGACATCCTTGATAGAATTGAATGTGTGCCAGCCAGCTTCCTTTCTTCACAAGAGTTTGCCTTCCTGATCGTGGATACAACCTGTATGTTCTGCAAATTCTTACATGTATAGGGGACAGCTGTGTGATTCAGAAAGTTGAGTAAACAGTGAGGGCGGTCATCCATTTTAGATCTGGTTTTGACCAACAAGGATGAATTAGTTGCAAACATGAAGGTGGTCTGGAACTTGAGAGGAAGTGATCCTGATCTGGCAGAATTCAAGAGCCTATGGAAAGGAAGACATGAGAACAGCAAAAAAAGGACACCACACTTCAGAAAGGCAGATTTCAACCAAGAGAAATAGTAGGCAGGGTCCCATGGTAAGACCAATTAGGAAGAAAAGGAGTCTGAGGGGGCTAGCAGTTCCTGAAAGATGAAATACTAGAGGCTCAACATCAAACAGAGGAAAGATAAGAAGAGGCCAATGTGGCTGCACAAAGAGCTTTTCATAGAATCATAGAATCTCAGGGTTGGAAGGGACCTCAGGAGGTATCTAGTCCAACCCCCTGCTCAAAGCAGGACCNATTTTAGCTATCTAAAACCAAAAAGGAATACATACAGGAAATGTAAGGAGGGGAATGTGATCAAGGAAGTATACATGGGAATAGTGCAAGCATTTTGGGACAAAATCAGGAAAGCAGAGAATGAGTTACAGCTGGCAAGAAATGTCAGAGACAACAAGAAGGGGTTCTTCAAATACGTTAGACAAAAAAGAAAGATCAACAACAGTGTGGGTTTATAATATAATATAATATATGGAGATATACCTATCTCATAGAGCTGGAAGGGACCCCGAAGGGTCATCGAGTCCAGCCCCCTGCCTTCACTAGATACTGCTTAATGGAGAAGGTGAGCTCTTTATGGAAGATGATAGGAAGGCAGAGCTGCTCAATGCCTACTTTGCTTCAGCCTTCTCATAAAAAGACATTTGATGACTAACGAAGTTACCACAGACAATAAAGGGGAAGGGATGCAGATTGGGATAAGTAAAAAACACATCTGAGATCTTCTGACCAATTTGAATGAATTCAGATCAGTGGGACTTCTTGCTATTCACCCAAGGATACTGAAGGAATTAGCTGAAGAAATCTCAGTATCACTGGCAATGATATGTACAAACTCATGGATGACAGGAGAGGTACTAGAAGACTGGAGAAGGACTAACATAGTGCTCATCTTTAAAAAGTGGAAAAAGGAGAAGTCAGGGAACTATAGACCGGTCAGCCTGACTTCGATGTCTGGCAAGCTACTAGAGCAATGTATAAAACAATCAGTTTGCAATTACCTGGAGGATGACGGGGTAATCACTAGAAACCAGCAGGGATTTACCAAGAATAAATCCTGCCAAATCAGCTTGATTTCCTTCTTTGACAGGGCAACTGGATCGGTGAATGGGGGAATACGGTGGACACAATATACCTGGACTTCAGCAAGGCTTGTGACACAGTCCCACATGACATTCTGATAAGTAAGCTGGAGAAATGCAGGCTCAACAGAACTACCATTAAATGGATACATAATTGGTTAAAGAGTAACTTTAATAGAATGATGTCAGACTTGAGGGAGGTCTGAAGTGGGGTTCCTCAGGGATCTGTTCTGTGTCTGGTGTTGTTTAACATCTTTATTAATGACCTGGATGTAGGAATAGAGAGCAGACTGATCAAGTTTGCAGATGACAGAAAACTAAGGGGGGTTGCCAATACTTTAGAGGTTGAAGCTAAAATTCAGAGGGATTTTGATAAATTGGAGAACTGGGCTATAGACAACACAATGAAATTCAGCAAAGACAAATGTAAGGTGCTATACTTAGAGAAGAAAAACCAAATGCACAAATACAGACTGGGGGATAACTGGCTTGGCAGCGGCACTGCTGAGAAGGATGTCGGAGTTGTGGTCAATCACAGCCTCAATATGAGTCAGAAAGGAGATGCTGCTGCAAAAAAAGTAAGTGTAATTTTAGGTTGCATTAGCAGAGGCATTAGCAAGTCACGCAAGGTGATAGTACCACTCTACTTGGCCTTGGTTAGGTCTCAGCTGGAGTAATGACCAATTTTGGTCACAATGTATGGAAAGGATGTAGAGAAACTGGAAAGGATCCAGAGGCAAGCGACAGAGATGATCAAAGGGATGGAATGCAAGCCACATGAGTAAAGGCTGAAGGAACTGGGTATATTTAGTTTGGAAAAGAGGAGATTAAGGGGTGGGGAGGATATGATAGAAGTCTTCAGATACTTGAAAGGCTGCCATAAAAAATACAGTGAAAAGTGGTTCTCTTTTGCCACAGAGGGCAGGACAAGAGGCGATGGGTTCAAACTGCAGCACAGCAGATTTAGGTTAAATCTCAGGGAAAACTTCCTAATTGTTGTCCTTCCTGAGGTTGTGGGAAATCCTTCTGTGACGGTACCTCCCATAAGGCATTGTGGGAATATGACATAACTGGAATATGTTTTGTGTTGCCCGTGCCAGGTACATATCTCTGTAAAGGTTATGGTCTACTGTATCTATTCATCCCTTTTGTACACATATATCATTTTGTACTTGAGGTTAAGAATATGGATTGTATACTTGCTTGCTTAAGGTTTGTGAGGCATTTGGTCAGCCTCTTTAGGAAGGAATTCACTGGGTTAAGTGCCCGGTCGGGGAACAATGCGTCTTGGAATGCTCCAATCCACATAAGAAGTCTTCCTGGAGACATGCAAGATACCATGTGGGTAATGGCTGCTACCTGCAAGTCCTGTGTCATGCATGGGCATGTGACCTGCCCATGTGATTCCGAATCTCCCTTCTGTGACTGGATTCTACAGAGGGTGAGGAGGGGGTCTCCACCCACAAGAGACAGTCTATTTAAACCCGTGGGAGACCCCTCCATTTTGTCTTCAGCTGGCTAAAGAAGGAGCCTCTCCACCCCCCCAAGGTACTTGAAGGAAATTGGAACAAAGGACAGTAACTACAGGGGGTGTGAGTGATTGCTGGACCCAGGCTAAAAGAAGATTAGCCTGTAAAAGGGAACATTTTGGAACTGGTGAGGATCTTATCTATATTTAGTGTAATTAGACATAGATTTGCGTATTTTATTTTATTTTGCTGGGTAACTTACTTTGTTCTGTCTGTTACTACTTGAAATCACTTAAATCCTACTATCTGTATTTAATAAAATCACTTTCTACTTATTAATTAACTCAGAGTATGTATTAATACCTGGGGGAGCAAACAGCTGTGCATATCTCTCTATCAGTGTTATAGAGGGCGAACAATTTATGAGTTTACCCTGTATAAAGCTTATACAGGGTAAAACGGATTTATTTGGGTTTAGACCCCATTGGGAATTGGGCATCTGAGTGCTAAGGGCAAGCAGACTTCTGTGAGCTGTTCTCAGGTAAACCTGCAGCTTTGGGACAGGTGGTTCAGACCCTGGGTCTGTGTCTGGAGCAGACGGGTGTGTCTGGCTTCAGCAAGACAGGGTGCTGGAACCACCGGTAGCTGGCAGGGAGAACAGGAACAGAGGTAGCCATTGCACATCAGCTGGCAGCTCCCAAGTGGGTTTCTGTGATCCAACCCGTCACACCTTCATTGGAGGTTTTCCAAAGGAGGCTGGAGCCGTCTGTCTTGGATGGTTTAGACACAACAAATCCTGCATCTTGGCAGGGGATTAGACTAGATGACGCTTGCGGTCCCTTCTAACCCTATGATTCTCTGAAGGGTCTCTCCTTCTGCCCCAGATTCAGCTCCTCTCTGCCTGGTTTTATTATTTATTTCATAATTTTTTATGTTCACAAGTTGGAATCAGGTAGGAATCCCCACTGCCTCTGCTGCTGCTTCTAGAATTTAGGCTCCAATCCTGACTTACATTTAACATTATGCACTGTGAGGGAAGATTTTCTGACATATCTGTGAGAGAGGCAACGTTACAAACAATGAGAAAGATTGTTCCTTGCAGTGTGAAAAGCCTCATTTTCATGAGCAAGTCTGTGGGAGTGGTTACAAATGGAAATTAGTTTTCATCACACAACTTTTGAACATTATTTTTGTTACATTTTTACCATTTTATTTTTTAATGAATCAACTCAAAACAATGTCTTTCATAAAACAAATTCACTGGAATAAAAACTGACATTTTATTAACTTCTTTTTCTTTTTCCATTATCATGAAAACAATTTATAATCTGGAGCAGAAGCAGAGAGAACAGAAGCCCAGAGTTCCCAGCAGCCTGGTCTCAGGGACTCCTGTACAGGAAATCCAGAGGAAACCAAATGTCCTGTCTGTCTGCAGTATCTGACAGACCCAGTGATCCTACAGTGTGGGCACAACTTCTGCTGAGGCTGCATCACTCAGCACTATGACCCTGTGTGCTGCTCCAGCTGCAGAGCACTGATCCGGCAAGGGGCTCTGCAGAATAACTATCAGCTAGCAAATAAAGCGGAAAAAAGTTAAAAAGATGGATTTGAAACCGGGAAAAGAGAATCTGTGTGAGAGACACAACAAAGCCCTAGATCTGTTCTGTGAAGAGGATGGGGAGCCCTTGTGTGTGGTTTGTGAGAGATCCCCAGAGCACAGATCTCACACCGTGCTTCTCATGGAGGAGGCTGCCCAGAAATACAAGGTAGGGAATAGTCCAGATCTGAGTTAATTCAATCCTTCCCTTTCCAGACTGAGTGTCTCAGAGCCACAGAATCTCCCAGTTTCCCAGATTTCTCCCTTGATCTCTGGCTCCACCTAAATCTCTCCCCTGCAGGCTCCTTCCTCTGGGCAGGTGCAGGGAGCCCTGGCCACTGATGTTGCACCAGCCTGTCAACCCCACACTGTTCATTAGGGAGATGTGGGCACTAGCGCTCCATGCTGGGCACTTTCCTTGGACACAGGATTGAAGCAAAATGTGTCTGTGTTGCTGCCAGCCCAGGAATGGAAGGAATGACCTGCTTCCACCACACCCCTGACAGCCCAGTCACTGCCTCCGGGCTCAACAAACTGTGAAACAGAGAAACTTCAGACCAAACAGGCAGCTGGTGGAAGACATAGGGCTTGTCTACACTGCAAAATTGTTTGACTTAAGTTAGTTTGGCCTACAGTCACCACAGTAATTAAATCAGCTGTTAGTGTCCATACCCAGTGGTGCACATCCTCACCAGGAGCGCTTGCACCGACTGACAGCTGTGTGGAGCTCACAACTGGAGCCCGTTCCCCCATCCCCCTGGGGCTGACAGCCCAACTGTCATTTCTGCAGGTGCCTCAATTTCACAGCAGAGCGCCTGCCCGCCATGAATAGTCATTCTTGTCAGTTTCATGCCTTCTATTATTTCACGTTTTCTCTCCAGCTGTAGCTGTCAGCCCTGTGTGGGGTTTATAGCTGGAGCCTGCTGCCCCAGGGCTGACCTGAGTGGGAGAAATTCTTGCACCAGTTCTGGCCAACCAGTACAATCCCCAGGACTTCAGGGCTGAAATTCAATTGGAAGTTGGGCTCCTGGGAGAATCCCAGCCCATATTTCAAGTCTAGGTGGTTTCTGGGATTTGTATCACTTTGTTAGTTTAATATTCTCATAAGTAAGTTTATTGATTCGCTAACGTTTGGCTCCAGTTTTTTGTTATGTGCTGTATTACTAATCAATAGGTCTGGCAAGCAATTAAAAAATTAATTGTGAGTAATCACGCTGTTAAACAATAATAGAAAACCATTTCTTTAAATATTTTTGTTTTCTACATTTTCAAATATTTTGATTTCAATTACAACACAGAATACAAAGTGTACAGGGCTCACTTTATATTTATTTTTATTACAAGTATTTGCATTGCAAAAAACAAAAGTAGTGTTTTTCAATTCACCTAATACAAGTACTATAGTGCAATCTTTGTCATGAAAGTTGAACTTACAAATGTAGAAGTATGTACAAAAAAACCTGCATTCTAAAACAACAGTATAAATTTTAGAGCCTAGAAAGTCCACTCAGTTCTATTTCTTGAACAGTCAATCACTCGGACAAACAAGTTTGTTTACATTTTCAGGAGATAACGCTGCCCACTTCTTGTTTACAATGTCATCTGAAAGTGAGAACAGGCAGTCCTATGGCACTGTTATAGCCGGTGTCGCAAGATATTTACGTGCTACTTGATATGCTAAAGATTCATATGTCCCTTCATGCTTCAACTACTATGTCAGAGGACATGTGTCCATGCTGATGATGGGTTCTGCTAGATAATGATCCAAAGTAGTGTAGAATGATGCATGTTCATTTTCATTATCGGAGTCAGATGCCACCAGCAGAAGGTTGATTTTATTTTTGGGTGGTTTGGGTCCTGTAGTTTCCACAACATTGTTGCACTTTTAAGATTTCTGAAAGCACGCTCCAAACTTTGTCCTTCTCAGATTTTGGACAGCACTTCAGATTCTTAAACCTTGGGTCGAGGGCTGTAGCTATCTTTAGAAATCTCACATTGGTACCTTCTTTGCATTTTGTCAAATCTGCAGTGAAATTGTTATTAAAATGAACATGTGCTGGGTCATCATCTGAGATTGCTATAACATAAAATATATGGCAGAACGCAGGTAAAACAGCAGGAAACATACAATTCTCACCAAAGCAGTTCAGTCATAAATGTAATTAATGCCCATTATTTATTTAATGAGCGTCGTCAGCATGGAAGCATGTCCTCTGGAATGGTGGCGGAAACATGAAGAGGCCTAGGAATCTTTAGCGTATCTGGCTACAAAAGTGCCATGTGAATGCCTGTTCTCACTTTCAGGCGACGTTGTAAACAAGAAGCAGGAGCATTATCTCTTGCAAATTGTAACCAAACTTGTTTGTCTTAGCGATTGGCTGAACAAGAAGTAGGACTGAATGGACCTGTAGGCTCTAAAGTTTTACATTGTTTTGTTTTTTAATGCAATTATGTAACAAAAAATAATCTACACTTCTAAATTACACTTGCATGATAAAGAGATGAGGTGAATTAAAAATACTATTTCTTTTGTTTACCACTTTTACAGTGCAAATATTTGTAATAAATAATAATATAAAGTGAGCACTGTACACTTTGTATTCATGTTGTAATAGAAATCAATATATCTGAAAATGTAGAAAAATATCCAAAAATATTTAATACATTTCAATTGGTATTTCGATTGTTTCACAGGGCAGTTTTTAATTTTTTTGAGTTAATCACGTGAGTTCACTGTGATTAATCGACAGCCCTACTAATAAGTAAATATCAAGCTTGGATAACGGATGTTTCTCCTGAATTGGTAATAAGTCTGAATATGATACACTCCTATTGTCCATAACTAGGTTTCAGTTCTTAGGTGGCCCTGATGTCAGAACCTGATTAGGAACAACAGTCACCTTGGGTTTTGTGTGGGAAAACATCCCCGTACACACCCCTCTCAGCCCTCAAAATGAAACCTCCCAAATCATCTCTGTCTCTACAGGAAAAAAATCAGGCCCATTTGAAGACTCTGAGGGAAGAGAGAGAAAAGCTGCTGGGATTTAAAGTGACTGGAAAGAGGAAAAGCCAGAACTATCTGGTAGGTGCCTGTTGTTAGTGACCTGCAGGGACTAGTGGTGAGAGGTCTGTTTGTAGGCAGATTCTTCTGTGGCCTTGGTGAATGGGGCATGTGTGATCTTAGATTTTCTCCATGATCTTAGATTTTCTGTGTTAGATTTGTGTGCAGAATCTAAGCTTTGGTTTAAATTAATGAGTTAATTTCTAGCCCTTGTAGCTTTCACTGTGTCTGCGGCATGCATTTCTTGCATTGTTGAATTATTTGAATCCCCCCCCCCCCCGCCCAGGAATTTCTGTCAGTGTATCTGTCTCCTGCTGCTCTCGATCTCCGTTCTCAAGCCTGCTCTATACTACCACGGTAAGTGGTAAGTCACGGCATGTCTACACTACAAAATTAGGTCGATTTTATAGAAGTCGATCTTTAGCAACTGATTTTATACAGTCGATCGTGCTTGTCCCCCCCCCCCCCACACACACTAAGCGCAGTAGGTCGGTGGAGTGCGACCTCAATAGCCTGGCTAGTATCGACTCACGGAGCGGTGCACTGTGGGTAGCTATCCCACAGTCCCCGCTGCCCATTGGAATTCTGGGTTAAGCTCCCAATGCCTGATGGGGCAAAAACATTGTCGCGTGTTGTTTTGGGTACATGTCAGTCTCCCCTCCCTCCCTCCCTCCCTCCTTGAAAGCAACGGCAAACAATCGTTTCGCACCTTTTTTCCTGGGTTATCCATGCAGATGCCATAGCGCGGCAAGCATGGAGCCCCCTCAGCTCACCGCTGCTGTTGTGAGCATTGTAAACACCTCGCGCATTATCCTGCAGTATGTGCAGAGCCTGGCTAAGAGACGGCAGCACAAGGATGATTGTGATGAGGACATGGACACAGATGTTCCTGAAAACACGGGATGTGGCAATTGGGACGTCATGGCGGCAGTGGGGCAGGTTGATACAGTGGAACGCTGATTCTGGGCCCGGCAAACAAGCACAGACTGGTGGGACCGCATAGTGTTGCAGGTCTGGGACGATTCCCAGTGGCTGCAAAACTTTTGCATGCGTAAGGCCACTTTTATGGAACTTTGTGAGTTGCTTTCCCCCGCCCTGAAGTGCAGGAATACCAAGACGAGACCTGTCCTGACAGTTGAGAAGCAAGTGACGACAGCCCTGTGGAAGCTTGCAACGCCAGACAGCTACCGGTCAGTCGGGAATCAATTGGGAGTGGGCAAAACTATCGTGGGGGCTCCTGTGATCCAAGTAGCCAAGGGTACTTCTGCTAAGAAGGGTAGTGACTCTGGGAAACGTGCATGGCATAGTGGATGGCTTTGCTGCAATGCGGTTCCCTAACTGTGGTGGGGCGATAAACGGAACGCATATCCCTATCTTGGCACCGGACCACCTTGCCAAAGAGAACATAAACCGACAGGGGTACTTCTCAATGGTGTTGCAAGCACTTCTCAATGGTGGTGGATCACAAGGGCCGTTTCACTGACATCAGCGTGGGACGGTTGGGAAAGGTGCATGACGCTCGCATCTTTCGGAACTCAGGGTTGTTCGGAAAGCTGCAAGAAGGGACTTTCTTTCCAGACCAGAAAATTACCATTGGGGATGTTGAAATGCCAATAGTTATCCTTAGAGACCCAGCCTACCCCTTGCTCCCATGGCTCATGAAGCCATACACAGGGAGCCTGGACAGCATAAGGAGCAGTTCAACTACAGGCTGAGCAAGTGCAGAATGGTGGTAGAATGTGCCTTTGGATGTTTAAAGGGATGCTGGCGCTGTTTGCTGAGTAGGTTAGACCTCAGCGGAAGCAATATTCCCATTATTATTGCTGCTTGCTGTGTGCTCCATAATATCTGTGAAAGTAAGGGGGAGATGTTGATGGCGGGGTGGGAGCTTGAGCCAGATCGCCTGGCGGCCAATTTTGAACAGCCAGACACCAGGGCAATTAGAAGAGCACACCGCGGCGCGCTATGCATCAGAGAGGCTTTAACATAAGAACATAAGAACGGCCATACCGGGTCAGACCAAAGGTCCATCTAGCCCAGTATCTGTCTACCGACAGTGGCCAATGCCAGGTGCCCCAGAGGGAGTGAACCTAACAGGCAATGATCAAGTGATCTCTCTCCTGCCATCCATCTCCACCCTCTGACAAACAGAGGCTAGGGACACCATTCTTACCCATCCTGGCTAATAGCCATTTATGGACTTAGCCACCATGAATTTATCCAGTCCCCTTTTAAACATTGTTATAGTCCTAGCCTTCACAACCTCCTCAGGTAAGGAGTTCCACAAGTTGACTGTGCGCTGCGTGAAGAAGAACTTCCTTTTATTTGTTTTAAACCTGCTGCCTATTAATTTCATTTGGTGACCCCTAGTTCTTGTATTATGGGAATAAGTAAATAACTTTTCCTTATCCACTTTCTCAACATCACTCATGATTTTATATACCTCTATCATGTCCCCCCTTAGTCTTCTCTTTTCCAAGCCGAAGAGTCCCAGCCTCTCTAATCTCTCCTCGTATGGGACCCTCTCTAAACCCCTAATCATTTTAGTTGCCCTTTTCTGAACCTTTTCTAGTGCTAGAATATCCTTTTTGAGGTGAGGAGACCACATCTGTACACAGTATTCGAGATGTGGGCGTACCATGGATTTATATAAGGGCAATAATATATTCTCTGTCTTATTCTCTATCCCCTTTTTAATGATTCCTAACATCCTGTTTGCTTTTTTGACCGCCTCTGCACACTGCGTGGACATCTTTAGAGAACTATCCACAATGACGCCAAGATCTTTTTCCTGACTCGTTGTAGCTAAATTAGCCCCCATCATGTTGTATGTATAGTTGGGGTTATTTTTTCCAATGTGCATTACTTTACATTTATCCACATTAAATTTCATTTGCCATTTTGTTGCCCAATCACTTAGTTTTGTGAGATCTTTTTGAAGTTCTTCACAATCTGCTTTGGTCTTAACTATCTTGAGTAGTTTAGTATCATCTGCAAACTTTGCCACCTCACTGTTTACCCCTTTCTCCAGATCATTTATGAATAAATTGAATAGGATTGGTCCTAGGACTGACCCTTGGGGAACACCACTAGTTACCTCTCTCCATTCTGAGAATTTACCATTAATTCCTACCCTTTGTTCCCTGTCCTTTAACCAGTTCTCAATCCATGAAAGGACCTTCCCTTTTATCCCATGACAGCTTAATTTACGTAGGAGCCTTTGGTGAGGGACCTTGTCAAAGGCTTTCTGGAAATCTAAGTACACTATGTCCACCGGATCCCCCTTGTCCACATGTTTGTTGACCCCTTCAAAGAACTCTAATAGATTAGTAAGACACGATTTCCCTTTACAGAAACCATGTTGACTCTTGCTCAAGAGTTTATGTTTTTCTATGTGTCTGACAATTTTATTCTTTACTATTGTTTCAACTAATTTGCCCGGTACCGACGTTAGACTTACCGGTCTGTAATTGCCGGGATCACCCCTAGAGCCCTTTTTAAATATTGGCGTTACATTAGCTAACTTCCAGTCATTGGGTACCGAAGCCGATTTAAAGGACAGGTTACAAACCTTAGTTAATAGTTCCGCAACTTCACATTTGAGTTCTTTCAGAACTCTTGGGTGAATGCCATCTGGTCCCGGTGACTTGTTAATGTTGAGTTTATCAATTAATTCCAAAACCTCCTCTAGTGACACTTCAATCTGTGACAGTTCCTCAGATTTGTCACCTACAAAAGCCAGCTCAGGTTGGGGAATCTCCCTAACATCCTCAGCCGTGAAGACTGAAGCAAAGAATCCATTTAGTTTCTCCGCAATGACTTTATCATCTTTAAGCGCTCCTTTTGTATTTTGATCATCAAGGGGCCCCACTGGTTGTTTAGCAGGCTTCCTGCTTCTGATGTACTTAAAAAACATTTTGTTATTACCTTTGGAGTTTTTGGCTAGCCGTTCTTCAAACTCCTCTTTGGCTTTTCTTATTACACTCTTGCACTTAAGTTGGCAGTGTTTGTGCTCCTTTCTATTTGCCTCACTAGGATTTGACTTCCACTTTTTAAAGGAAGTCTTTTTATCTCTCACTGCTTCTTTTACATGGTTGTTAAGCCACGGTGGCTCTTTTTTAGTTCTTTTACTGTTTTTCTTAATTTGGGGTATACATTGAAGTTGGGCCTCTATTATGGTGTCTTTAAAAAGGGCCCATGCAACTTGCAGGGATTTCACTTTAGTCACTGTACCTTTTAACTTTTGTCTAACTAACCCCCTCATTTTTGTATAGTTCCCCCTTTTGAAATTAAATGCCACAGTGTTGGGCAGTTGAGGTGTTCTTCCCACCACAGGGATGTTGAATGCTATTGTATTATGGTCACTATTTCCAAGCGGTCCTGCTATAGTTACCTCTTGGACCAGCTCCTGCGCTCCACTCAGGATTAAATCTAGAGTTGCCTCTCCCCTTGTGGGTTCCCGTACCAGCTGCTCCATGAAGCAGTCATTTAAAGTATCGAGAAATTTTATCTCTGCATTTCGTCCTGAAGTGAAATGTTCCCAGTCAATATGGGGATAATTGAAATCCCCCACTATTATTGGGTTCTTAATTTTGATAGCCTCTCTAATTTCCCTTAGCATTTCATCATCACTATTACTGTCCTGGTCAGGTGGTCGATAATAGATCCCTAATGTTATATTTTTACTAGAGCATGAAATTTCTATCCATAGAGACTCTATGGAACATGTGGATTCGCTTAAGATTTTTACTTCATTTGAATCTACACTTTCTTTCACATATAGTGCCACTCCTCCCCCTGCACGGCCTGTTCTGTCCTTCCGATATATTTTGTACCCCGGAATGATTGTGTCCCATTGATTGCTCTCAGTCCACCAGGTTTCTGTGATGCCTATTATATCTATATCCTCCTTTATCACAAGGCACTCTAGTTCACCCATCTTATTATTTAGACTTCTGGCATTTGTGTACAAGCACTTTAAAAACTTGTCCCTGTTTACTAGCCTGCCTTCTTCTGATGTGCCAGATTCTTTTTTATGTGACTGTTTATCATCTGATCCGGCCCTTACATTATACTTTTCAGTCCTCTGCTCCTGACTATAACCTGGAGATTCTCTATCATCAGACTCTCCCCTAAGAGAAGTCTGTGTCCGATCCACACGCTCCTCTGCAGCAGTCGGCTTTCCCCCATCTCCTAGTTTAAAAACTGCTCTACAACCTTTTTAATGTTTAGTGCCAGCAGTCTGGTTCCACTTTGGTTTAGGTGGAGCCCATCTCTCCTGTATAGGCTCCCCCCATCCCAGAAGTTTCCCCAGTTCCTAATGAACGTGAACCCCTCCTCTCTACACCATCGTCTCATCCACGCATTGAGACTCTGAAGCTCTGCCTGCCTCCCTGGCCCTGCGCGTGGAACTGGGAGCATTTCTGAAAATGCCACCATAGAGGTCCTGGATTTCAGTCTCTTCCCTAGCAGCCTAAATTTGGCTTCCAGGACATCTCTCCTACCCTTCCCTATGTCATTGGTACCTACATGTACCACGACCACCGGCTCCTCCCCAGCACTACACATAAGTCTATCTAGATGCCTCGAGAGATCCGCAACCTTCGCACCAGGCAGGCAAGTCACCATACGGTTCTCCCGGTCATCACAGACCCAGCTATCTACATTTCTAATAATCGAATCTCCCATTACTAACACCTGCCTTTTCCTAGAAACTGGAGTTCCCTCCCCCGGAGAGGCAACCTCAGTGCGAGAGGCAACCCCAGCACCATCTGGAAGGAGGGTCCCAACTATGGGAAGGTTTCCCTCTGCTCCCATTGACTGCTCTACTTCCCTGGGCCGTTCTTCCTCCTCAACAGCACAGGAGCTGTCTGAGCGGAGGTGGGACAATTCTACAATGTCCCGGAAAGCCTCATCAACACACCTCTCTGCCTCTCTCAGCTCCTCCAGTTCCGCCACCCTGGCCTCCAAAGCCCGTACATGGTCTCTGAGGGCCAGGAGCTCCTTGCACCGAATGCACACATACGCCACCCGCCCACGGGGCAGGTAATCGTACATGCAACACTCAGTGCAATAAAAACAGTTTTATGACTGACTAGGCTACGGTGTGACAGTTGTGTGTCTTTGTCCTCGATGCAAAGCCGCCCCCTTTGGTGAATGTACTTCCCTGTAAGCCAATCCCCCTCCCCGTCTTCGACCACAGCTGGCACAGGAAATAAAGTCCCTACTGTTCTGAATCCATTCATTCTTTATTTATTAAAAAAAACTTGAGATCACTGACAACGCTGACTAGTAAAAGGAAGCCCGGGTGTACAAAGGGTTTGATAACGGAGGGGTGGGGGGAAGGGGGAAGGACAAGGCCACATTGCTAATTGTAGCCACACTACAATTCAAAGCGGTTTGAATGACAGCCTTCTGTTGCTTGGGCCATCCCCTGAAGTGGAGTGGCTGGGTGCCCGGAACCTCCCCCCACCCACGTTCTTGGGCGTCTGGAGGAGCAGGAGATGGAGCATGGGGAGGAGGGCAGGCGGTTACACAACGGATGCAGCGGGGGTCTGTGCTCTAGTTGCCTTTCCTGCAGCTCCACCAGACGCCTCATCATGTCAGTTTGCTCCCCCATTAGCCTCAGCATCTCCTCCTGCGTGTTCTGATCATGGTCACTGCATGCTTTCCTGGCCTCTGCCCCCGAATGCCTCAATGAATTCAGCTGTGCCCTATCAGTGCGGGAGAACTGCATGAGCTCGGAAAACATGTCATTGCGAGTGCATTTTTTTTGCCTTCTAATCTGCGATAACCTCAGGGATGGAGTTGATGCGGGGAGCATAGAAACATTTGCAGCTGCAGGGGGGAAAAAACGGGAGAGTTCACATCAGACATGGCTGGGCAACAGAATTCAGTTTGCAGGCAGTGCAAAAGGGTATGTGGGGTTGGCTTCTTCCGCGTTCATGACATATGGGAATGGTTTCAAACTGCAGCGCCCTCCTTTCCCATAGCAACCAATGCTGGTTGTGTTTGCTGTTTAAAGGGAGGGGCTGCATTTAAAAGGAGGGGCTGCGGTTTTGGGGTGGATGTGCAGCACACACACCCCGCCCCATGTGACTATTCTCCAGTATGATCCGTTTTAGCCAAGCGCAAACAGCCCAGCATGACCGGGGTCTAATGTGCTGGGGATCACCAAACAGAGGGGACTACTGTTCCCTTACAAAACTTCCCCTATTTCAGCCAGGTGACCATGACTGATATCACTCTCCTGAGGCTGACACAGAAAGATAAAGACCGAATGTTGCATGAATGCGACCAAAATCCAGGACCATTCGCTGCCATGCTTTGTGCTGCAAAGATTCCAAACCACTTGCTACTGGCTTGGCGTGGCAAAGTGTCCTACCGTGGAGGACGAAATAAGGCAGCCCTCCCCAGAAACCTTCTGCAAAGGCTTTCAGAGTACCGCCAGGAGAGCTTCATGGAGATGTCCCTGGAGGATTCCCGCTCCATCCCCAGACACATTAAAAGACTTTTCCAGTAGCTGTACTGGCCGCGAATGCATCCCAATTGTTCAGGGCAAATCAAACATTAAACACAATTGCTTTTAACCTCTGTAGTGTCGTTACAAATGTGCACTCACCAGAGGTGCCTTCTCCACCTTCAGGGTCCGGGAACAATTCGCCCTGGGAGGGTATTGGCTCCAGGGTGAGGAAAAGGTCCTGGCTGCCGGGGAGAACAGATTCTCCACTTGCCTGCTGCACATTCTCCTCCTCCTCCTCTTCCTCATCCACAAAATCCTCTTCCGTGTTGCATGAGGCTGTCACCTTGCAGGTGTCCACGGACAGTGGTGGGGTAGTGGTAGCGTCCCCCCCTAGAATGCCATGCAGCTGATCATAGAAGCGGCGTGTATGGGACTCTGACCTGGAGTGACCATTTGCCTCCTTTGTCTTTTGGTAGGCTTGCCTGAGTTCCTTAATTTTCACGCAGCACTGCTGTGCATCCCTGTTGTAGCCTCTCTCCACCATGCCCTGTGCGATTTTGGCATATATATCAGCATTTCTTCTGCTGGATCGGAGTTCTGCCTGCACAGATTCTTCTCCCCATACAGCAATCAGATCCAGGGTCTCCCGTTCGCTCCATGCTGGAGCCCGTTTGTGATTTTGGTACTGCATGGTCACCTGTGCTGCTGAGCTTGCCACGCTGACCAAACAGGAAACGAAATTCAAAAGTTCCTGGTGCTTTTCCTGTGTACCTGGCTAGTGCATCAGAGTTGAAAGTGCTGTCCAGAGTGGTCACATTGGAGCACTCTGGGATAGCTCCCGGAGGCCAATGCAGCACTCTGCAATTCGATGGTGTCTACACTACCCCAAATTCGACCCAGGACGTGTGACAGATTTATGTTACTAATCTGCCTGGGGATTCAGGTGATCAGGCTGAGGCCACAGGATTGTTAGGGGAGGAGATGAGGGAGCACACCAAGTGACTAGTTTTAAAGCTTTATTAACCAAATAACAGCGGTGAGTGCTGGGTGCTCTGCCCTACTTCAAGGTTAACTTTTTTACCATGCCTTATAGTGAATTTTTTTTTAAGAGGCTTTAGCCTGATTTGCCAGGAATTTCTTTTTTGTCTGCATTTTACAAAGGGTCTTTTTTACTATTTCCAGCTAGCTCTGTGTATTTGTAGCCAGCACTTTTTTATTGTTCGCTCCCTTTTCCGTTTGGTTTAGCTTTTTCTGTAGAGATGCCATTTTCTTGTTACAGGAAGCTAAGTGGAGGTAAGAATTATTACATGCCTCCCACAACAACCAAATTGCTGCTGCATTTTTTTTTTGGCAGCACTAGAGGGTTTGTATATGAAGATATACTGAGCCAATCCATCCTCTAGGTCCGAAATGGTGCGGACATCAGCTAGGGCTTGTTTAGTCCAAGGACTGTGCCCAACTTTTTGAAGGATTTGTTTAAAAGGAGTGATCTCTTTGACAAAAGGTGAGGTTGGGGCTACCTTCAGTTCTACTCCCCCTTCAGGCAAAAGCTTACCCCGCCTTTTTTTGAACATTTTTTTTAAAAGCTTGTTTAAACTTTTTTGTCATATCTGACACAGGTCAGTGAGTGACACAGCCTGGATTTTGAAACCATAGCTTAATAATATTTACCTTTGCCTATATATATTCTTTAAGGCCAGGAGGCTGACAAACTCCTATATCCTTCAGAGTTTGTCTGGTTAACCAAATAGAAATGCCAAGCTCTCTAGAGCTACCGGGCGGTTAATTCACCTCGGTTTATATATATATTTTTAAGACCTCGGAGGTGAACAAACTCCTATATCCTTCAGAGTTTGTTTGGTCGATCAAATAAAAGTGCCACGCTCACCTCTGTCTATACCAATTCCACAGCTGCCCCCAAGTTTTTACCCTTTTGCCTTTTCTGAACATACTGTCACAATCCGTTAGTACAGCTTTTAAGGTCTTTCTAGTTACTTAAGATTTCACGTTGCCCACACCGGCGCCGGGGTATGCAATGTTAACCCATTCTGGGCCAGAGGGAGAAACGCTAAGCCTCCCTCTGTATTACTCGGCCTACTATCACCAAGGGTCCATACACCAAATATAAAACCCCTCCCAGGGCAGAGCGAGAAACCCTAAGTTCTCCTCTTGTGCTCAGTCATACTACGGCTGAGGGTGTATGCACCAAGGATTGTTCCGTTTGGAGCGAAGATCTCTACGTCCCCCTCCTACTACCCCGCCATACTACGACCGGGGGTATACCCACCTTCAACAATTCCCCCCGCCATCCGGGGTGGAGAGAGGAATGCTAAACCTTTCTCTGTTTCTCAGCCCTGCTACGACTGAGGGGGGGTATACCTTTAATTAAAATCCTCAATGTACAACATACCAACGGTGCTGGTTAGAAGGTTGGTGCACTCCTCAGAGCCCCCCCCCCTCAATTCTCCACCAAAAATGTGACAGATTTATGTTACCAATCTGCCTGGGGCTTCAGGTGATCAGGCTGAGGCCGCAGGATTGTTAGGGGCGGAGATGAGGGAGCACACCAAGTGACTAGTTTTAAAGCTTTATTAACCAAATAACAGCGGTGAGTGCTGGGTGCGCCCCATGTCACTCAGAGGAAGGAAGAAAGCGTTAGTGCCCAAGCCCTAACCCACTTTCATACTCACACACACACAACCCAAGGCTGGCCAAGCCTGGGTGTAACGTAAGAAGAAGAGGGGGAAGGGTAGATGAGAGTTCTGTCCTGTGCACAAGACATTTAGGGTCCGCTGTTGATCTCTGACTTGCTTCAGCTCTCGGGAGAGTTTTAAGTCCTGGGTTTTTCCGGGGGCATTTTCATTCAGGGGCCTTCTCGCCCCCGCCCCCGTGCTCTTGGTACCAGTCCGAACCGGTCTTCAGCGGCTCTTTTAGCTTCCCCCAAAACACACTGGCTTCAGGGTTGCAAAGCTGTTGTTTTCAACTCACTGGCCTTCGCAATCTGTCTTGTTTTGCAACCTCGTCAGGTCTGTTTGGTTTAGTTCTTTTTTTTTTTTAACAGGCTTTTGGCTGTTTGGCAGCAGGGAGCTTGTTTGTGTGCGTTGGCCTTGAGCAGCACTTTTGTTTCTTATTTTTGAGCCTAGTTGGATCATCGAGTTAACCCGTTCCTTTCTCCCTTCCTCCCCCTTCGGCTTCTTGTAACCTGCAAAGGAATCTTTCACTCCACACTCACACCTTCAACCCTTCCCAAGATCCTTTCCAATGCATATAAAAGGGTTAGCAAACAACGCTGGTGCTTACCCAAGGGACCACATGGAGGGGGCAATTTTTGTTGTGACAGAAGGTCGATTTTAGAACCTTTTAGGGGGAGGGATAGCTCAGTGGTTTGAGCATTGGCCTGCTAAACCCAGGCGTGTGAGTTCAATCCTTGAGGGGGCCACTTAGGGATCTGGGGCAAAATCAGTACTTGGTCCTGCTAGTGAAGGCAGGGGGCTGGACTCAATGACCTTTCAGCGTCCCTTCCAGCTCTATGAGATAGGCATATCTCCATATATTTATTATAACTACTCCCCTCATCAGGGAGGAGTACAGCAGTCGATTTTAAGGGCCCTTTAGGTCAGCAGGATGGGGTTGGTTGTGTAGACGCATTCTTTATAAAATCGACCAAACGCGGCTAAATTCGACCTAACCTCGTAGTGTAGACCAGGCTTAAGTTGCGCTACTCCAGTTACATGGATAATGTAGCTGAAGTCAACGTAGCATAGGTCGACTTACTGCGGTGTCTGCACTGCACGGTATCGACAGGAGGCACTCCCCCACGACTTCCCTTACGCTTCTCGGGGAGCTGGAATACCAGAATCGACCGGAGAGCGCTCTGCAATCAATTTAGCGGGTCTTCACTAGACCTGCTAAACTGACACCCACTGCATCGATCGCAGCAGTGCCCATCTACAGGTAAGTGTAGACATGGACTCACAGGCCATTGATCACACAATGTCCTGAGCACATCAGACATGGAAACATCCCTGGTCAGAGAT
Organism: Platysternon megacephalum; assembly: GCA_003942145.1. Classification (NCBI taxonomy): domain Eukaryota; kingdom Metazoa; phylum Chordata; order Testudines; family Platysternidae; genus Platysternon; species Platysternon megacephalum. The sequence goes on from QXTE01000730.1 coordinate 47,795, forward strand.
ATTGGGGCTAAAAGAAAAAGCCATGAGAGAATCCTCTCCCAAGTAGCCACAGGGGAGAGTCAAGTGTCAGAAATCTTAGGGTTTGCAAAGAAATTCTCCCTCCTGCACACTCAGCATGCAAGGACCCCAGACTGCCTCCATATACCTGACCAGCCCTTTCCGTGCTGTTTTACAGAAACAGATAGAAAGGGAGAGGCAGAAAATTGAGTCTGAATTTCAGCGACTGCGGTGGTTCCTGAAGCAACAAGAGCGACTCCTATTGGCCCAGCTGGAAAAGTTGGACAAGGAGATTGTGAACATACAGAATGAATATTTCACTAAACTTTCTGAGGAGATTTCCCGTCTCAGTGAGCTGATCAGTGAGCTGGAGGGGAAGTGTCAGAAGCCAGCGAGTGAATTCCTGCAGGTGAGACCGAGTTTAGAAATACTCCAGATCCCACCACAGCTCCTAAAAATGGGCATGGGAGTCCAGCAGTCAGAGACCACAGTGTAACTCAGGGTGTGTGTTCCTGAAATGTGAATTCCTATTCTTCTTTCCAGAGTCACAGACACATTGATATTAGAGATGGAAAAGCCCCATTAGCTCAGGGAATACATGGTTCTGGGACCAGGGCAAAGCCTCTTTTTCTCGATACTTGCAAAATCCCCTTCCTTGGCATTTGAAATTTGTGTCAAGTGGGACTGAACTTCTTTCTCTCTCTCTCCCCCCTCCCCAGGACATCAGAAGCCCCTTGAGCAGGTATGTGGTGCTCTGTCACTCCCCCTCACACTTTACATTGCAGGAAACGAGCTTGGAATTGATAGCAGAAAATCTCCCTACGGCTCTACAGCAAACCAAAATGTGTGGGGAAGGTAATACTTTGGGTACAAATTCCGCTGGTCAACTTAATCGGGAGCTTCTCACCCTTTTATAGAAGACTCAAGAATTATCCATTCAGTGGGAAAACTTGAACTAAATGATATTCTAGAGATGTCACATCCCTGGGGCCTGGCTGCCTCAGGATTGTGGGGATGGAATATGGGCCTGTCACCACCAGGGCACTGGTCACCATTCAGCCCAGGGCATCAGTGGTCAAGAGTCTTTCCCACCTGAGGGTTGTTTGGAGACCTGTGTAGAATGAGCTGGGGAGCGGAGAGTTGGTGTCTCAGTCTAGTTCCTAGTGGACAGCTTTTTACTATAATTAACATGGGAACCTCCTGGAGGCCAAGGAGTGAATTGGCCATGGAGGCCGAATTCCCCTTTTATCCTCAGAACTGGTCTCTCCAGGCCAGAGTTGAAGGATATTAAGGGGATCTTTGGGGAGAAGGTTGCACTACCATGGCCTGTGTTGCACCTGCTCTGAGGCTGGGAGAAGTAGAGGAATTCTGACTCCAGCCTCATTAAAGCAGTGACTCACTAGCAAGAACTTATAATGAGTCACTAAATGAAATAGAACCATGTGAAATTGTTTCTCTCCAGGTGTGAGAAGGGGGAGTTCCAGCAGCCAGAGGAGATTTCTCCTGAACTGGAGAAGAGACTCAGTGATTTCTCCCAGAAAATTATTGCTCTAATGAACACTTTGAGGACATTCCAAGGTACTGAGAAGGGATCAAGGAGGAGAAATTGGGATGGGCCTCTGAGACTGTGGGAGGAGAATGGCTGTGGCCAATTGGTTCATCATCAGGTTATGCTTCTATTTAATTGTTGGTGCGAATGCCATGCACTTGGGGTACAGCTCACCCAAGTTGATAAATTCAAAACTTTATTTGTACCAAAAGCCTGCCTATTAAAGTGAAAAATGACAAACATACAGAAAGAAGTACTGGCCAATGACTGTCCCCTGGCGCCCAGATAGGTCACACAGTGCATTTCTCCTATGAAGCTCTGATTACCCCTTACAATGTCTGACATACTATACGCATCCAGATTATATGCTTACTAGTTCTTTTCCAATCACTTTTGAGTGTTATGAATATTAAATATCTTTCATAATTCATACAATACACATGCATGAACTTTTTCATTGGCAGGGCTTTTACTGTTCAAGCTATTTTCATGTTGATGTTGTTGTTCTCTTTTCTGACTGGTTTATTACCACTGATTATGCATAAGTCACTTTGACCCTTTTCTCACATAGAGGTTTTTGGACTTTGCTAACTGCTCCTTGGCAGTACATTTTGGGTGTCTCTTGTCTTTAAGCACACTGTGTGGTCAAAACATCTCATTGTCTGACATAGCGACTCACGAACACATCACGTAATAACAAGATCACTTAAGGCGTCATTTCCTTATTCAAGCAACCTGCTAACTAGGCCAAAGCCAAGTCAGTCAGTATAAACGCACAATCTCGGTCTGTCCAAACTTATGCGTAAGAAAGTACCATTGTATCAATTCTCAATACTTCACATAGTAACAAGTGGAAATTGACAAATTGTGTCTGAAATTGAGCTCATGTAGTAGAGGCCCAGGCATCAGGATGTTTCACATTAATTCATAACTTACCAAAGGTCACAACATTAAAGCCCAAATTTAGGAAAATGGCCTAATTTTGCCTACCTGAGTTTCTCTCCCAACTAGAGAGCTGCAGGGCATGTGCTTCAGAGCTTGTGTAGCATCCACAGATGCAGGCAGGGGCGGCTCTATGTATTTTGCCACCCCAAGCACGGCAGTCAGGTGGATTTCGGCGGCGCACCTGCGGGAGCTCCGCTGGTAACGCGGCTGCGCCAGCGCGCCTGCGGGAGCTCCGCCGGGAACGCGGATTCGACAGCGCGCCTGCGGGGGCTCCGCTGGTAACGCGGATTCGACGGCTCGCCTGCGGGAGCCCCGCCGGTAACGCGGCTTTGACAGCGCGCCTGCGGGAGCTCCGCTGGGGACGCGGATTCGACAGCGCGCCTGCGGGGGCTCCGCTGGTAACGCGGATGCGACGGCGCGCCTGCGGGAGCCCCGCCGGTGACGCGGATTTGACAGCGCGCCTGCGGGAGCTCCGCTGGTAACGCGGATTCGACGGCGCGCCTGCGGGAGCCCCGCCGGTAACGCGGATTTGACAGCGCGCCTGCGGGAGCTCCGCTGGTAACGCGGATTCGACAGCGCGCCTGCGGGAGCTCCGCCGGTCCCGCGGCTTTGGCGTCCCTGCCGCCGAATTGCCGGCGAAGCCGCGGGACCGGCAGACCTCCCGCAGGCATGCCGCCGAAGGCTGCCTGACTCCCGCCCCCGCGGCTTGCCGCCCCAGGCACGTGCTTGGTGCGCTGGTGCCTGGAGCCGCCCCTGGATGCAGGTGGATGGAGATAATGGGAGCTGCAGGTGCCCAACCCCTTTGAGAACCAGGCCCCAGGTGCCTAAAAGTTCAGACCCAAAATTAAAGGCCACTTCTTAAATCTGGACCCAGCTCATCAGTGTGCTCTGGTCCTAGTCTGGGCCACCTGGGCTGTAGGGAAGGAGATAGCCCCTCCCACACCAGAGGAATCCCTCCAGCACAGGAACCTCTTGTGCCTCCTCCACAGCAGCTGCAGGCCTGGGAATGGAGTGGGGTTGGTGACGGTGGGGTGGAAGAGGGAGGGGATGGACCAGGGATAGAGGGACATGGGCAGTGTAAAGTTGTGCCTCTGGTACTCTGCGCACTGGCCAAGACACAGGGGTCATTATAATATGGATGCAACTCTGGCTGGCTTCAGAACTTCCTTCAACGTCTGCACCGGCCCCTGAAGACACTGAATAGCAGAGTCACAAATTGCCTCCCCTCTCTCCTTTTGCCACTGCAGGCAGGGCCAGCGCAACCTATTAGGCGACCTAGGCGGTTGCCTAGGGCACTAAGATTTGGGGGGCGCCGGCACCCCGGTCGTCAGCGTTATTTTGGGGGCGGTACCGGCGGAAAAGCTGGCAGCGCTCCTGGCGGGGGGGTGCGGGGAGGGCTGCCCACAGTAATGGGGGGGGGCGCACAGGGGAACCGCTCCCCGCCCCAGCTCACCTCCGCTCCGCCTCCTCCGCTGAGCACACAGCCCCCGCTCTAATTCCCCTCCCATCGGCGCCGCAAGCCTGGGAGGGGAGGAGAATTACAGCGGCGCCGGCGTGCTCAGCGGAGGAGGCGGAGCGAAGGTGAGCTGGGGCGGGCTCCCCGGGCGGGGTTAGCTGCCATGGGGGGAGGCTCCCCAGGCGGGGTTAGCTGCCGCGAAGGGGGGCTCCCCGGGCAGGGTTAGCGGGGGGGGGGCTCCCTGGCTGGGGGGGTGGCGGGCGGGGTTAGCTGCCGCGGGGGGGGGGGCTCCTCTGGTGGGAGGGGCGGGTGCGCGGGGTTAGCTGGGTGGGGGGGCGCGCAAGGTGGAAGTTTCGCCTAGGGCGCGAAACTTCCTTGCACCGGCCCTGACTGCAGGGGTGAATCTGGCCCATAGAGTCAACGTTCCCCTGCCTCAATTTCCACATGTATAAAATGATTTATTATTATTCCTATTTCTGCCTATGGAGGACGAGGGCCCCATCGTGCTGCTCTCTGTAGAGATGCTGAGTAAACAAACCCAACAGCTCACAATTAGAGCCAGGACTTCGCAAACTCTTAACATCTCGTTAGTGTCCAAGGGACCAAAGTGGGTAACGTTACTTTTATGACAAAGTCTTTGTATGATCTGGGTCTAGCAGTTTCAAAGGATGCAGTAAGGGAATGAGCCAAACCAACTGGAGGCTAAAGTATGGGAGCGGCTGATGAGGGAACAGTAAATCTCCCTCACAGATTGTCTGTCCTGGGATCGTTATGAGGCTGCACAGATGTTGGTTCCATTGCTGGGAGATGCCTGAATGAGAGAGGAAAGAGATGGTTTCAGATTAGTTTATATTAAATACCTGCGCGTCTCTGGGCCTCTCTGTCTGTTCCTCCGTCATAATTAAAACACAGTTCTATGAGTTCAGAGTGGGAATGCTGCAATAAACATGAAAGCCTCAGATTTCCTCTCTTTTCTCCTTTCCCCCTCCAGACACTCTGCCGTCTGCACTGGAGACAGAGAGATGGGAACCCCTAGGAGCACTCAGACATGGTGAGATGGCAGCTGGAGATTGTCTTTAAATTATGAGAAAATTCCAGTGAAAACATCTGCATGTGATTGTATCTAAAGTTACCGATCAAACGGACACCGACCATGACACACACAGCCCTAAAAATGCACACATAGAACAGTGAGGAGATCCCACACTGGAGTCACACAAACAATCCTGACACCACCTGTGGTGCTGAGTTCACGCCTACGCTGCTGAACAGAAACACTCTCCCTGAGCAGCACCCGAACAGAGCTCTCTGCCCTGAGGGCTGACACATCCCTCTGCTCTGCCCTGGTGCAGGGGGTCTCCCCATCGCTCTTCTCCAACATCCTGCCTTTCCTCTGGGCAGGGCTGGGCTCTCCCACTGGAGCTACTCACTGCTACATGGATTGGATGAGATGCTCTCCCTCTGATGCTGGCCTCCCTCCCTTCTCTCTAGGCTGGGAATGGGGTTACCCCACCCAATGCCACCTCCTACTCTCTCAAGTGGCTCTTCCCCAGTGCTGCATCTTCCTCTCTGTTCCCTGGCCTGGGAGTGGAGGGATACATTTAAGAGTTTAAAGCTGGTACCTGCCTCTTCTGCTCCCTCCTCAATAAAAGCTTCGGATACCTTCCTTTCTGTGTCTCTGATGCTGAGAATGGAACAGCCCCAATAGGGGGAGCAGGGAGCTGCAGTCTCTGCAAAGAAATGATAAATTAGCTCCCATTACTCAGGCTTTGGAAAGGCTGTGACATCTCTGCTCAGTCTCAGGTGCCCAGGACAGAGGCAGCGCCCTGGGATCCAGGCCTGTCCCAGCCAGACCAGGGCTGCTGGGGAGTGTGAGAAATTTTCCCAACCTCCCCCAGGACCGAGCTCTGCCTCTAATGCTCTGATTCTCTTTCTCATCAGTGAATCTGACGCTGGATCCAGACACGGCTCATCCCCAACTCATCCTGTCTGATGATCGCAAAAGTGTGAGATGGGGACACACCCGGCAGGATCTGCCTGACAACCCGGAGAGATTTGACACTGAGCTCTGTGTGCTGGGCTGTGAGGGATTCACCTCAGGGAGACATTACTGGGAGGTGGAGGTGGGGGGTGGAGGATACTGGGCCGTGGGGGTGGCCAGAGAGTCTGTAAGGAGGACGGGAGGCATCAGCCTTAACCCTGAGGGGGGAATCTGGGCTGTCGAGTGCTGCTGGGGTCGGTACCGGGCTCTCACGTCCCCCGAGACTCTCCTGCCCCTGAGCCAGGTCCCCAGCAGGATCCGGGTTTGTTTGGATTGTAATCGGGGCCATGTGACATTTTTTGATGCTGGTGACAACGCCCCGATCTTCACTTTCTCACCGGGTTCTGTCGCTGGGGAGAGAATCTACCCCTGGCTCCGGGTGTGGTGGACAAGACCCCACCTCAGACTTTGTCCCTGAGACATGGGTATTTGGGGGAGGGGGGAATATCCTACTGGGAACCCAGAAATCATCCTCTCTCCCCTCAGATGGCCTAGTCTCTGTGACCCTGCTGCCTTTCAGACTTTCTACCGGCAGTGTCTCTGAGCCTGCAGGCTCGCCGGGGTGGGGTGGGGGTGGGAACGGACTGTAAAACCATAGAAAGCAGGGCGTGATTGAGCTGGAGACGTTGATCTCATTAGTCCAGGAACTGTGCAGCCTGTTTGTCACAGTCTTCTGTGTCCAGGAGGACTCTGGGGATCCTGGGTTCAACAGTGTCACTGTGACGGGGGGAACAGCCCACTGGGAGTGAAAAAAGGGGCTTCTCTAGCCAAAGTCATTCTAGTCTCTATGTCACTGGAGGACTCCCATTTACTCAGCCTCTGGCCTCATATCTGAGCCTAGGAATCCCCCCCCCCAAAAAAAAACCACCAGAAAGGCGAGGGGGGAATGGTGAAGAACCCCTAGAGCTACAGGAGGAGCAAAGGGGCCCTGAGGGGCAGATGTGGAGGTGGAGGGCTCAGAACTGATGGAGGGTGGGAGGGCAGGAGTGATGGGGTTGGGGAGGAATAATGATTAGCTGGGCTGGGGGCCAGGCAGATGTGAGGGTAGCATAGGGTGACCAGACAGCAAATGTGAAAAATTGGGACAAGGAGTGGGGGGTAATAGGAGCCTATATAAGAAAAAGACCCCAAAATCGGGACATCTGGTCACCCTAGGGTAGCAGGGACACAGAATTAATTAATTAGGATTTGGGCCCTGAGAGAGAAGGTGGAGGCTCAGCACCAGCAGGAACCCAGGGACCGGAGCATGTACTCTTTAGGCCCCCAGGGAAGGGATGCTGCTGGGAGGTGGAGTTGGGGGTGGGGAGGGAAGATTGAAAGAACTGGGTTTGTTTAGTCTGGAAAAGAGAAGACTGAGAGGGGACGTGATAACAGTTTTCAAGTACCTAAAAGGTTGGAAGGAGGAGGGAGAAAAATTATTCTCCTTAACCTCTGAGGATAGGACAAGAAGCAACGGGCTTAAATTGCAGCAAGGGAGGTTTAGGTTGGACATTAGGAAAAACTTCCTGTCAGGGTGGTTAAGTACTGGAATAAATTGCCCAGGGAGGTTGTGGAATCTCCATCATTGGAGATTTTTAAGAGCAGGTTAGACAGACACCTGTCAGGGATGGTCTAGATGGTGCTGGTCCTGCCATGAGTGCTGGGGACTGGACTTGATGACCTCTCGAGGTCCCTTCCAGTCCTATGATTCTATGCGGATGGGCCCCTCCAGGCATTGCCTCTAAAATCAGCTCTTTCCCACTTGGGCTGTCAGCCCTTGGGTACTGACATTGCTGGAAATGAGAGAAATGTTGTCATAGGCTGATTCTCCACTCTGGCACTTTGAAAGGAGAAGGTGGGGCCCCGCAAGGACTCCAAAGATTAAAACTTGCCACTACAGGCTGGTAATGCTGCCACCACCCAAGTGAGAGCCCAGGAAGGCGCACTTGGGAAATTCCTTCCTGTGAGGCACCCTCAAGCCTTTTCACACACACACCCCGCCCCCGGGGAATTGCTGAGAAAGGAAAAGAAAAAAAGAAATCAGCTGTTGCCACCAGCTAACTAAAAAACATGTGCACTAACCTCTTAAGAGACAGAAATCCAATCAGGTTCTAAAAAGGGCAATTTTTATTAAAAAAACAAGATAGGAAATACATCTGGAATTCAGGCCATTGCTAGGTTTAGAATTAAGCACCAAGAATAGCTTTCTTGGGGTTCAGCTTAAAGGTTACAAGCAAACAAAACAAAAGCACCTGGGGTTAGCACAGGGGAATCCACAGACCAAAACAAAAAGATCCCTGATCATCTGTCTAACATTTCCTAATCTACTTACATATCTGGGGTCCAATGAGTAGTTTCTAGGGATGGTATAGATGATTTCTCATACCTGGCTCAAGTTCCTTACAGCATATTTGCTCTGTTTTCTCTCTGCAACCCTGAGACCAAAGAAAAAAGACATCCAGCAGTTTTTCCCAATTTGAAAAGGTACAGCTTTCTTATTGGCTCCCCTGGTCAGGTGCCAGCCAATTTTAAGCTTACCTCTTAACCCTTTACAGGTGAGGCAGTTAGCTACTGACTGGCTGGGGAGTTACACAAAGGTGCTACCCCCCCTCATTTATCACATCACCGATCCCAGGGGGAAGCCGGACACCTATAGCAGAGGTACCAAACCCAGAGGAGGCAGAAAGTAGCCCAGGGAAACCAGATGAGTCTGGTTGGGCCTTGGCCGGATACTAGGCCGGGTTCATAGACTCACTCTTGCCCAGCCCAGAGCCAGCAGACTGAGCTCTAAAGACGGCTCATTTCCCCACTAATTGAGTGCAGTGCTAAGGGCTCCGTGTGGCCTCCCTCAGGGCTAGACCCGGAGGGACGGCCCCGCAGGATTACAGAGCGAGTCCAAGCTGGTTTGTATGGAGCAGGCTCAGTGTTTGAGTGACAGCCAGGGGTCATTACACTGAACCTAAATCCAGACTTTTCCTTAGCAAAGAGATGTTAGACGTCGTGCTGTCCTGCCCCTGTGCACTGTTCCCAGAGCATCCTGTAGCAGGGGAGGGCAGAGCGCTGGTGTGTGTGTCACGGGTACGTTGGGGTGTTGCTCATAGGTGCCGACTCCGTGGGCGTGCCGGGGCTGGAGCATCCATGGGAAAAACGAGTGGGTGCTCAGCACCCACCGGGATAATCAGCCGTGGCAGCCACAAATCAGCCCTTGCGCATGCGGAGCCCCTCAACCTGTCCCAGGGCAGCAGCATTCACTGTTTCCAACCGATCCGTTTGGTGGGCGTGGAAGGGGCGGGGGAGCTGGCCTCCCCTCGCCAGCTGTTCACCCACCGCCCCTGGAGCCAGCAGATGAGCTTTTGCAGCAGTGTGTGGCTGTAATTCCTAGCCCGGCTCCTACTGCAGGTCAAGGTGGTCCCTTTCCAGGGCAGAGGGAGCAGGGCGCCATTTGGGGAGGGCAGAGGGGGAAATGAACTGCTGCTCCCCAATACCGGATTTCCCATGGTGCCACTGGCGCCATAGGGCCAGGCCCACGCTCCAGAGGGGCCCCGGCCCGGCCTCTCTTCTCCGGGAAGCTTGGTGCTGCTGTGCCCATGGCTCTGTCCTGCTGTGCACGGCAGCAAAGCTCCCCGCCCCCGCCTCTTCCCCAGCGTGTTGTGTACTCGCCCCTCCTCCTCTCACTCGCTCTCCTTGCTCCTCAGCTGTTTGGGGGGGGGGGGAGCAGCAGCCGCCTCCGACTGGACCCCGGGCAGGGTGTCTGCTTCTCTGGAAGGAAACTATTTTTTTACAGGCTGCCCCCTTTTCCCAGATCTTCCTCCCCATCCTCCTCCCGCTGTGCCCCCTGCCCGGCCCGGGACCCCCTCTCCCTCTCAGCTCCCCCCTCCCACTTCCCCCCTCCTTGCCCCTGGTGCCCCGTCCTTGCTCCAACTCCTAACAGGGGCGAGGGACCTTGCACAGCAGTACCCGTGGCCTTCCTCCCAGCTCCAGCCTGGGCTAGAGCAGCAGCCACGCTGTCCCCCAAGTCCTGGGAGCATCGGGCGGCTTAACACCAGTGCGGGAAATGCCCCTTCCAACAGCAGCTGCTGTCCCGTCAAGTGTGCAGGCATTGGGGGTCGGGGGGCCCCCACCGCTAGAACGGGGCGAGCGGTGAAGAGCGATTGCATCACCAGCACTCACAAGTTTTCTTTGGCTGAAAGAGGTCACAGGACTTTGCAAAAAGAGAGAAGTGCCCGGTTTTCCCCGCCAAAGGACAATGACTAAAGGCAAAGTGGTGATATATTTTGTGAGGGAGGCCGTGGAAAATTCAGTCCTCTACCCCATCTGTTCCTTGGTGTTGAACATTTAAGAACTTTCAGGAGAGAGAGGAGGAAGTGGAGAAGAGGCGGGGGCAGGGCCTTGGGAAAGGGGGTGGAGCTGTGAACCGCTCAGGGCAGAGGGCTGGGAGCACCCCCACAACCCCAGCCCACCTCCCCAGCCCTGACCCCTGCACCCCCCTCACAAACTCCCTGCACCACCCCACAACCCCAGCCCTGACTCCTGCACCTCCACACATACCCAGCCCCCCACACCCCATGTCCTGACTCCTGCACCCCCTCACACACTTCCAACCCCCTGTCTTGACTCCTGCACCCCTGCACACATACCCAGCCCCCCATGCCCTTACTCCTGCACCCCCCCACATCCCCACCCCCACCCTGAGCACCAAACGGGAGCTCCTGCACCCTCACCCCCCCACATACCCACCTGCACCCCTCGCACCGAATGGGAGCTGCCCCAGGTAAGCGCTACACACCCCAACCTCCTGCCCCAACCCTGAGCCCCCTTCCACACCCTAACTCCTGGCCAGACCCTGCACCCCAACCCCCAGCCTGCTCCTGCACCCCTACTCCCTCCCAGACCCTGCACCCCCAGCCCTGTGCTCAGTGCAGAGAGAGACGAAGAGACTGGGCTAGAACCAGGGAGAAGGTAGGTACCCGCTCTATGTGGGCAGGGGTGTGGGGGGGATCCTGTTTACCTCCTCCCCAGCCCTGCTGCGCTTGCAATTTACTCCCGGTCCCTCCCCTGCTCCAACAACCAACCCTAGCTCCTGCCCCGCTGTGCTTTTTCCCCCAGCCCCTGCCTTGCTCCAGTCAGCAGGGACTAATCCTCCCCCCTTGCCCCACTGTGCTCATCTTGCCCCTGGCCCCTGCCTCGCTCCAGCTGGGGACCAATCCTTCCCCTCCCCACACCATGCCCTGCTGTCAGGGTGGATAAAAATCAATGACTTTAAAAAAAATCAGATTTTTTAAATTTAAATAATTTCCCCCCCTCAAAAATCCGATCTAAAGATAGTTTTAATTAAGATACATTATATCATGGAATAGGGATTATAAATTCTGATTCTACAGTATGAGACAATATATTCATGTAATGTTTAAGAAAAGTTTTGTAAGTGAGTTCTAATAGTTCATGGATTAGGGATCCAATCTTATGGTGTTCCAGGGGCTTCTGTATAGATTATTTAGGTTAATTTTTCTATCTCCCCAATGGGACTCAGTGCTCAGTCTAGAAGATACCATCAGAGATGCTTAGTTTTGCAGTTCTCAAGCTGTGGATTTGTGTCTCCAGAGGTAACATGCTTGTTAACAGCAAAAATGTTTTTAAATAAATAAATAATGTATAGAGGTGAGAAATAACAGACCTCAACTCTCTTGTCCCTCTGCAAATTTGTGTACACAGGGTCAATCCCTTACCTCCCTTTAAAAGTGAAAAGTTTCAAAAAGTTCAATGAATAGAAGATTGTTGGGGGCAGAATAGATCTGGATAAGGAGAAGTCTGGAGATAAATGTGAGAAGTGAGGGACATATGTTTTTTTGTTAAATTATGTTTGCTGTTGAAGAAAAAAATCCAGAATACTTAACGTTATTGTTTTAGTTAAATAAAACAATTTAAATGTCTCCATGGTGATGTTATCCTCCTAATACAGCATGGCAAGAAAATCCTCCAAATATTAATGATTAACCTGTTGAATTGGAGATAGTTCACCTCCCAATGACTTCAGAAATATATGCTTCAATTATCTTTGGTAAATGAAATAACCAAACAATCATTCATTTTCTGATATAGCTGTAAAACTCATCTGAAAAGTTTTCAAAATAAATAACGGTTTAAAAATGTATAGTGTGTACCTTCTAAAAATGAAACCTAAATCCATCTCTGAGTTGTGAAGAATATGTATTAAGGTTATAACAACCATCAAGAATGGACTTTGATGTAGAAACCCGTGATTAAATTGAGTCTTCCTAACTAGTGATTTAAATCATGATTTAAATCAAATCCACCCTGCCCGCTGTGCTCTTGCCCCATGCCTCTTCATTCCCCAGGGGGGCCCACAAATATGTTTGGCGCCGGGCCCACAAAAAGTTAATCCGGCCCTGCTGCTCCCCATCCCCTGTGTCACCGGAGGATCCGGAAGCCCTTAGCTGCAAGTGGAGCTAGAAGTTGCTTTGGCTAATAGGGCTGTTCCAGAGATCAGCAGCTGGGAAATGTAAATTCCCCCTTGTGCCGGCTGCTGCTGCTCTGTGGCTGGGAGCCGGAGGGGAGAGCTGTATCGTTCTGTCCACTCCCACCCCTTTGCACACAGAGGGTCTTTAATGAGGTTCTGAGGCTGAGAGCCTGTGCCACTTAGAAACCCCCGCAGCCAGCAGCAGCGCTAGCAGCTCGGGGACCAGAGGGGCACTCAAAGCACCGTCTGTGGGGAAATAGCTCCTTGTCACCCAGCTGATAGGATGAGTCAGGGAGGAGCAGGTTCTGGCGAGCCTTGGCCGAGAGAAGGGACTGGATGATGCTGATCTCCTTAAGTCTCTCCCACAAAGCTGGGCAGTTTTATTTTCAGTGTAAGGGTACGTCTACACTACGGGATTACTCCGAAGTTACTGAATTCGATTTTTTGAAACCGATTGTATAAATTCGATTGCACGCGGCCACAGTAAGCGGATTAATTCGGCGGTGCGCGTCCATGTACCGAGACTAGCGTCGAATTCCAGAGCGTTGCACTGTGGGTAGCTATCCCATAGCTATCCCATAGTTCCCGCAGTCCCCCCCGCCCATTGGAATTATGGGTCGAGATCCCAATGCCTGATGGGACAAAAAATATTGTCGCGGGCGGTTCTGGGAACATCCTCCCCCTCCCTCCGTGAAAACAACGGCAGACAACCGTTTCGCGCCTTTTTTCCTTGGTGAACTGTGCAGACGCCATAGCTCGGCAAGCATGGAGCCCGCTCAGCTCA